>JASAMW010006325.1:0-50290 GCA_030247985.1 Epsilonema sp. ZAB3_2
ATCATTACCTGAGTTCTGATTGCTCTGTTTAGCTACTAGTACCGTTGAGCGCAAAACTAATTGTTAGGAGTGCAAGCAACTGCTACTTCTACTTTTGTTTGCTGCTACTACTGCCCGCTCACTCCTAATCTTTCAGGGATTGTAGTCTCATTACAATGAACCACTTTACTAGGGTATTTTTCATTTTTGTTAGGATTAGGGTTTTTTTTGGCCTTCTTCGCTTCCTGCGCATATGTTAGGCTCCCTCTACTAACACATTCTACTGTAATCTATGATGCTGCCTGTTTGTACTCAGATTACTCCATAATAGCAGCTATGCCTTTTTCACGCTTTCTGTGCTGACGGGTAAATACTAACGATTGTCACTTGAAGATTTTTGTTGTTTGTATTGCATTTTTTACCTAACATTTCACCTGTACTATATTGATCTGTTGCTTTTTCGTGCCACCCTAACAGATGGGAGACTTTTCTCTAATAAACGTGATTTTAAACCAACGATTTCGTCAATCAGAGCTGGTTTGGAAGGAAGTGCCAAAAAATATTAACCATGTACACTGAACCAACAGGAATGAGTCGGATGGAAAAAACAAAATAGGCAAAACTAATACGTTCTTCTACGATCTGGAAAATATTCAGGAACAAACCTGATATCAATAGGATGCACCCTGTCAGACGATTGACGAGGATGCTAACGAATGAAGAGCAGAAGGAGAGAAAACACCGGTTTGCCAATCAAATACAATAGTACGAACCAATTTGTTGGTGGGACCAATCAGAACTAAGAAACCAACTTGACTTGAGACCTAAAGATCATAGCCCAAATTTGGACCGACCCCGATATCACCAGATACTTCAGTAGTAGTACAGGAGTCCACGGCTCAGAGATCTATAGTGTGAGACCTTAACAACAACATTTCAGTTGGTCCATGAAATGTACGTGTTTAACCAAGGATTTGGAGTAAACAGGATGGGTTGCTCTGAAGAAAAAATCGCACGAACGAAGTTGCTGTCAAATTATGCTGCACTTAGCACGGCGACAGCGAAACAGAGCGAAGCCATGGGTCCGGGGTTCAATACAAACAAATACTCGAAATCGATCAAAGATTTTCGGGAGGAAAAAATTTTTCCGAAAATGACGTCATTTCCCAGAGATCCAGGCCGTTTTCAGCCAAATAGGCCAAAAAAGATCAAATCCACCATCTTCATGGACCAACGAAATGTGTTTAAGGTCTCACACTATAGATCTCTGAGCCGTGGACTCCTGTACTACTACTGAAGTATCTGGTGATATCGGGGTCGGTCCAAATTTGGGCTATGATCTTTAGGTCTCAAGTCAAGTTGGTTTCTTAAGTTGGATTGGTCCCACCAACAAATTGGTTCGTACTATTGTATTTGATTGGCAAACCGGTGTTTTCTCTCCTTCTGCTCTTCATTCGTTAGCATCCTCGTCAATCGTCTGACAGGGTGCATCCTATTGATTAGGTTTGTTCCCTAATATTTTCCAGATCGTAGAAGAACGTATTAGTTTTGCTGATTTTGGGCCTTTCATCCGACTCATTCCTGTTGGTTCAGTGTACATGGTTAGATTTTTTGGCACTTCCTTCCAAACCAGCTCTGTGGGACGAAATCGTTGGTTTAAAATCACGTTTATTAGAGAAAGTCTCCCATCTGTTAGGGTGGCACGAAAAAGCAACAGATCAATATAGTACAGGTGAAATGTTAGGTAAAAAATGCAATACAAACAACAAAAATCTTCAAGTGACAATCGTTAGTATTTACCCGTCTACAGAAAGCGTGAAAAAGGCATAGCTGCTATTATGGAGTAATCTGAGTACAAACAGGCAGCATCATAGATTACAGTAGAATGTGTTAGTAGAGGGAGCCTAACATATGCGCAGGAAGCGAAGAAGGCCAAAAAAACCCTAATCCTAACAAAAATGAAAAATACCCTAGTAAAGTGGTTCATCGCAAGGAGACTACAATCCTAAAGATTAGGAGTGAGCGGGCAGTAGTAGCAGCAAACAAAAGTAGTAGTAGCAGTTGCTTGCACTCCTAACAATTAGTTTTGCGCTCAGCGGTACTAGTAGCTAAACAGAGCAATCAGAACTCAGGTAATGATGGTTCTAGGAGTACCTGATGATCCTTCCCAAAGGGAAGACTGGTCTGGTCCTTCAAGTGCCACATGGCCGGTGCCTTTCTCTCATCCTTTTTTCTTCTTCTCTTTGATCACAATCTTTGATCTTTGATCCACAATCTTTGATCGTCGCCTTTTAAAGCCCCAAAGCCTCCACTACAAAAACCTATGGACGCGCACTTCAGCAATGTTAATAAAGCAAGTTCAGCTTTACCTGAGGCAACTTGCACTTGAGTCTGGAACTATGCCAGGCACTGCTAAATCTAGGAGTACCTGCGCATTGGAGGTGGGAGAGAACCTGACCAGTTTTTTAAGTTCCCGGTTCATCCTACAGTAGTGAAAGAAGCTGTAGCTGTCCTACCACTAAAATTCCTTCCACTCACGCATTCTATGTGCATGCATGCGTACGTACTTGTACGTATTACATTATTTTAACCACAAAAGCATCATACTCAAGCAGTACAGACGTAGACGCTGTACAAACAAATGTATAATATTATTAATATTTTTAAAATGATTTTATATTTTAATTAAAAGAAAAAAAAAAAGGAGATTCAATATTTTATTTCAATAAAAAATTATTTAAAGTAGAGTAAAGGGTTATTTTATTAAAATTCAGTAATTTAGATAAATATAAAGAAAAAAAAAAAAGAAAAGAGGGAAAGAAAAAGAGCCCAACAAAATTCTCCTTTTTTCTCTATTTTCAAAAAAAAAAAAAAACGAAGATTTTCTATTAAAAAAAAAGGAAAACAAAAATTAAAAATTAAGTTTAAAAAAACAAAAAAAAAAAAACTAAATTGTACACACGAATGAAAATAATGGTCAGCTTAACTATAAAAGTAGTACTATTTAAAACCACTTACGTAATGTTACCATTTATCAAGTTTACTGCATGGTATCAGTGCGAGTATGGAAATCTTTTGGTTTTTTCAGGCTCCAGGGACTGAATTCGAAGAGCTGGGGAGGATGGTAGAAGAGGGAAATGTGGAAAGTTTTGACGAAGACGAACAAGAGAATGAGGAAGACATGAAGAGGTTGTACCGGAAGATGCGCACCCTAATCCGCTGGGAATTCTACCTGTGCGGCCACAAAACAAGGTAGGCCGCGAGTTAGTGCCGCATACATCGGACGGTCAACGTTTGCCCAGCGGACCCCACATACCCTCAAGCGATGTGGGCAAACCATGACCTCCCAGCCATTTTGACACTCCACCCATGTATAACTGCGCCGGATCCAAACCCAGACCCAAACTTCCTACACTGCGCCGGATCCAAACCCAGAGGTGTGCGTGACCTCCGCCGACAGCAATGGAATAAGGCCGCTTTTAGCTCCCTAATAAACCAGCTGTTGCAGAGTGAAATGTGGAAGGTGCTGACAAACATGAAGAGAAAGGAAGACACGAAGAGGTTACCGGAAGATGCTAGTAGTAGTACTGGCTAGGCTACCTAGTAGTACTGCTGGCTCGGTTGCAAAGTAGCATACATCGGACGGTCAACGTTTGCCCAGCGGACCCCACATACCCTCAAGCGATGTGGGCAAACCATGACCTCCCAGCCATTTTGGCGCTCCACCCATTACTGTATGGATGCATGATAGCATGTACGTACTCTGGACGACGGGGGCGACGCGACTCACTGGATGCTGAAGAAGTCTCCGAACATGTTCACACAGATTCGGGACGGATGTGATCGCAGGCAATGCTATGACAGCGAACTGCTCAGACGCATGACAGCGTTCATGAACCGGACGGAGGAGTTTCTTTAGCAAAATTTGCAGGTACCATATTAATACGGTACCTGTATTTTAAATACGGTAAAAATTGAGAGGTCCTAATATGGGGCTATGCATAGGGAAGGCTGCCGCTGCTATTCATAGGGGGGGGAGGTTATACATTGGGCACTTTTTGTTTTGTCAATATGGGGGGGGGGGGGGGGTGGGGCTATGCATCGGTAAAATACGGTATGTTATCGTAGTGTGGGGTGAAGTCGGACACATTTTATTGGGCTGTCAAGGTGCCAGTAGCTTCGCTACAAGTTCCGGGGTGAGGAAGTGCTGGCCTTATCCCTTCGCTTTCCGCGGCTGACGAATCTGTGTCTTCGCTCGGTTTTCTCTGACGCCAAGGGTGCTACTTCTTGCCGAGCTGCTCTGCTGTTCTTTTTCCACTATGGCGCTGTTCTGCTCAGACGCATTGACAGCGCTCATGAACCGGACGGAAGAGTTCACTGAGCAAAATTTGCAGGTATGTTATGTAGTGTGGGGTGAAGTCGGACACCTGAGCCGTCTACTGTATCAGATCTGAAATCCACAATGTACGAATTGTGGGTGTTCGAATTTGCCCCTGCTCGAATAAACCCGAAAATTTAGTGTACCATTTTTAGGGACCTCCCTTTGCTATTCTTTCAGTCGTTGGCACGCTGAAGTCTATTGCTTTTTACGGCAGATGCATGAAAATTGCAAGGTACTGTGTGCTGGATAGCATTTGTGAAGGCTGTTTTTCAGGGGCGTGAATGTTTTCCGCTTTTTCAGATGATAAAAACACAATCAGCCTGTGGGACGTTGAGACTGGGAAGCTGTTCATGCATGTCTGGCCTTTGGTGACAGGGTGTCTAGCGACAAATGGCAGAGGGGCGTGGATGTTTGGCCATTCGTTGCGGTTCTATTGGGATATTGGCAACTTTCCTCACGATTCTAATATCACTGCAGTGTGCTGATGCAGGGTAACGAACGACCATATTTAAATGAACCTACATGCGTATGAGTGGTCAAAGTACAGCTAGCTGTACTGTATTTAACGTAGGTACCAGTGCAGCCTATTCTGGCGGAGAAAACGGTATAGTGAAATGATAGAACTCTCGCTTCCTATTCCCCCCACCTGTCTTGCGGTATTTACTGCTACAAGCAGCAGATGTCATTGTATATGTACTATAGGATAGGTATACCGTATATGGCATACAATATTATACACATACTAGTGCTGTCCATATTTTTATCGATTGCCGAGTGTGCTCTTTGCGTGATTTGAGCGATTGATTGAGCGCTGTCTTTTCAGGTAAACAGCAGAAAACTCAGAAATCAGCTGATAAGTTTGGGCATTCTTTACAACTTTGGAAAGCTGCGCATGCAGTCCAGGCGGCAGTACAGTGCAAATCGGAAGGATGGGGGATCTGTCACATCTATAAAGGGAAATCATGGAGATTCTCTGCCTCGCCACTGAACTCAACCTGCGTCATCTACGGTTTCGCGAGCTCAAATTGTAATGCAAATTGCAAACTTACATCACGAGCCAAGGATTCAACTTAGATGCTTGCAAAATTATACTCACTACGTGTGTGGCGCACTAGTGTGTTTTTGAATTGCAGGCACTATCATGGCAAAGGAAGTGGGTACGAGACAGGACGGGGCATCTCACCTGGGGGTTCTGTCACATCTGGTGGAGCTATGCGTGTTGCACATCAAGCTGATACAAGCTGTGCAATACTGGAAGACCTGGTCTTCCCTTCTGTCCAAAAGCCGGCGGGCCTTCTCCTCCGCTATCCGCCTTCTTAGAAATCCTATGCCAGCTTCATCCCAACCAGCTGGCAGGCAAGACGAAACAAGCTTGGGCGGAGGATTCAAAACTGGTGGTCAAGTAGTTGGGGGCCAATCTCTTTTTATTGTCTTCATCACGTAATGCATGCCGTACTTATATCTACCATGCCGCTGAAATTAGCGTCCTTGGGCGGAGCGGTCACACGTCCCCTATTCGCGTACTGGTCCGTTCACCATCCACCTGAAGGCCGACGTGTTTCATCCGTTGTCTCATATTTCTACCATATCACTAAAACTGTCAACTACTAACGCTTCCTGTCTCTACTACAGCCGGAATGAAAGGCAGAACACGTCGACCTGCACTATTCTCACGCCCAAGCGAAGTACTGTCTAGAAATGGCCATGCTTTTTCCATCCGAATCGACGGTATGGAGCGCCGACGTCGCAAATGCATGCCAAATACCTGCTGAAGCTGTTGAAGCCGGAAAGACAGTTGTGATTGTGGCGGTGGATGACGGGCCAGATTGGAGCATGAAACCGCTCGTCATGCTGAACTATGGTACAACCTATTTCTACCATGCCGCTGAAATTATAATCTGTGACATTTTTGGGCGCTGTGCTCTACGATGTCTCATTGCAGAGGTAAATAATGACTGAGGTGCGATCTGCTTAGGACGACTTTATGGTGTACTTTCAGGTGATGCGACGAGCGGAAGTTTGTCATACAAAGTGTGCTGAATGTGATCGCAGGCAGAGCAAGGTTCAGCAAACACACCAAGCCATGGTACGATACGGTATCGTTATCCAGGTGACGCGACAAAGCAAAACTGTCGTGCAAGGTATGCTGGATGTGATCGCAGGCAAAACTAATGCCACAGCAAACACATCAAGCCATGGTAGGATTGTTTTGCTATGTCAGGTCGCTCCATTAATACTCCTCCCGGATTTCAAAGTCTCCTATGCCAACCGGTTGTGCAACCATCGGGGAGGAGTTCAAGTTGTCAACAAGTAGCGGAACAGTTGTTGTTGCCGGTAAAAGCGGCAATATTTCCATGTTTGTTTACCATTTCATTGCCAGCCAGCATAACAGTTCTGCTACTGTTGAGCGAGTGACGTTATTATTCGCATTGCTCCATAAAGAGCGTTTGTCGTTTCGACTTCCCCGCCGAATCTAGCTTAATTATTTACAGTGCAGGTTATTGCACACACGCAAAGTAATAATATTGCTTGGGCCCGCTTTGTGTGTGTGGAATATAACTATAGCTCAATTAATTAGGCGGGGTGGTCGAAATGGCAACCGCTCGTATATGTTTTAGCGTATAATCCGTGAGGCAAGGTAAGCTAGTGCCCATCCATCAAGATTCAGCGTTATGAAACGCTTCGATCACATGGTGGTGGCGAGTTCATGACTTGACTTCTTCTGGACTGCATCAGTCCAAAATTAGTCTTGTGGTGAAAGTGTCACGTTTTACAATGGCCCATTTTTGATTGCACATTACGAAGACTTCTGATTGCATCATGCTTTGAGCTGCAAGCCCTCTGGCCTCCCGCTACACACCCCTATGTACTATTTTACAACGGTATGCACTGTAGGTAGTTATATGTTTGTACTATATCAACATACTTTAGCTTCCCACACTATTTATCGTACATTAACAGTGCTGTAACGTTATGTAATGTTGTGTTATGTAATGTTGTACATTCACTATTGTTTACTTATGGTATAGTAAGTAGGTGTAAGAAGGATGGGCTCAAACCCTAATCGTTAGGATAGCGTTTTCTACAGATCTTGGAAATTGCCTTCTTTTTGAGGTTTATGTGGGCGCGTTCGCTCGGCGCGCAATAATAACCATTAGGATTGATCTCCTACTGACCGCTCTGAATGACAGAGTTGTGTTGCAAATGGTGGAGAAATTAGATGCTGAAGCTTTATCGAATCTGTTAGGTTTAGCCGACTAACAGCCGCGCTGCTTATATCGGGTTCAGTTTTTGACCCCATAATGTTAATATGTAGCTTCAATGTCGTACTGTGGTTAGAATTTCTAAACAAATGGATGTCTTGTTCTGAATAAAAACTTTATTATGACAAAATTTGAGACAAACCTAACAGATAAAGGCAAGACACACACAAAATAGGTAAGTGCATGTCCATCCTAGCACTATTCAAGGAAAATGGTAAAAGCACTAGTGGAATCAAACAAAATAAAATGGCAAACAAAATCCGTTAGAATTACACAAACTGCCTAATATCTGCACAGAAACCTAAAGCCTTGAAACCTAAAAATCAAAGCCCAAATTTGGAAACCCCACCTCCCAACCCAAAAAACAAACCAAAAAAAAAAAAAAAAAAAAAAAAGCCCAAAAAAACCAGCCACGAGACAAAAACCCCCCTCCCCCCCCCAACCCCCCCCCCCCCCCAGTCCAATTCTGCAAGTATCTGCTGCGCTGTGAATCGTTCCAACTCTTGATGCTCAGGGTCCAGGGTCATCCACTGAGCCAGTACGCATCTCGTGCCCTTCAGAATGGCCTTGACACCGTGCAACGTCTCCCCGGAGAACGCTACCATTTGACCACATCTTGGCTTTAGCTCAATCTGTAAAGAAGAAATTCAGTTGATTACTGTAAATCTAAAAATATTTGAACGGACAAAAATAAGATCGGACAAACAATTGGGGACAACTTCAAAATTATAGGGTTTGCTCAGAGGAAAAACGCCAACAAAATTACGTACCTAGTCTGGTGACTAGGCCAAATTAACTGGCTGCCCAAAAACTATGCAATGTAGTAGGTACTGTACTGTACATGCATGTAAGGTACCTGAATGTTTTGGTCGGCATCAGTGAAGAAGAATTCGCCTCCATCAAACTCGTCATTGAGGTAGAGAATGGAGCTGAAATCTCGCCACACGTACGCCGGATATTCCTTGATGCATTCCCCGTTTCTAAGCAGACAGTTGTCAGCGTGAATTGGATGACTCAGATCCGGTCTCTCCTCCTTTGTGAATTCTGATAGCAAAAAGGTCTCACAGCCTCTCTCTTGTGTTTCTGGGTAAACTTTTAGCTTTTATGTTTCAGGTTTATGTAGTACCTGCCAGTGCATCTCGGCACACCAGATGAGTGTACTCGAAGTATAGGTGGGAGCTGAGGTTGAAGTAGGACTCGGTGATGTCTCGAACCGTCTCGCTTTTGTCAAGAAAAAGTTTGGCTGCTTCAAGAGAAATCTTGCCTGCTGCAGCAAGCTGAAACAATTTTTGTAGAATGTAGCGAATTTTTGTAGAATTATTGCGGCAGATTGCATACGAAAGCCTATACTGATTTTTAATGTTGGGCGATTATCACCACCGATAACAAAGTACCTGCGATATTTCAGGGGAAGTCAGTCCTCGAAAATATTCGTGTTTCGTATGGGGTGAAGGTCGACCAGCGTAGCCGTTACCCAAAGTTGTCAAATCCTTCAAAAAACAAGACAATAAACGCACACGAAAATGATAAAAATCGCAAACAAAGAAAAATCCAACAATTCACACTGTGGCTGGGTGGGACTCGATACCAGGCCCAAACTACTCTACCAACTGAGCTAAGCAGTGGCACTGCTAGGCACGACCTGAACTGCGACTTCATTCCCACCTGAATTGTCATCAGCCGTTTGCACTCATCCTGCGTGAGCACATTCTCCGCGTAGAACCTGCGATCTCCCCGTAATTCGCTGTCCGTTTTTAGCACGCGAATGCCATGCTTCTCTCCATATCGCTCCAGCTGTTTTTTCGATGGCTTCCAACTGGCATTTGAACTCTCCATCGGATTCATTTTCGCCACTGATTCAGGCGAATTCGCAAAGATCTTGAGCACAGAACGGCCTAATGTAGTTTGTCAATATTGAGAATACTAGAGCTAATTCAGTTGTGGGAAAAGTGCTAGGAGGCTAGGAGCTTTATAAAAGGTGTCATCTTTCCTTATAAAAATGGCACCCTTTTCATATCGCCGCAACAATATTGTGGTCAGCTCTAAACCCTCCAAAACTTCGACCAAATATCCAACATGTAACTGTACTTACTTTTTGGTCCGAGTTTGCAGCGGTTGTTCCATCCACTTTCTTGGTGAAAAATCGAGCATCAGAAAAGTTGTCCAAATCGCCCTTTTTAGGCGGCGCCAGCAAACTGTTGGGTCTTCGGGGTTGGGTATTAAGAAAGTCGCCATAGTTGTAGTTTTTCTTATCTCCACCGTTTTCTGTACCAGTGGTTGAAGTGGAGGCGAGCACGACATCGTATGGCAACAGATCAGCGATTTCCAACTTGAGCGGCTCAAAATCGTCTTGGTGTTCAGATGGATACTGTAGAATTAAAAAAAAAACGTTGAAACTGTGGAAATGCATGTACGTACGTACGCTTCGGACATTGAAAAAGTACATAATGGCGAGCGGTTCGCATAAAAAATTTACCGCATCTTCCACAGGTTGGTAGCGTTCGTCTAGAAATTTCACCAGCCTGGATTCCAAAATTTGGCGCTGATAATACCGCAAGACGGTCTGAAAAAAGAAAATTTTTAACAACTGTCACCGTGAAGTTACGTTACGGATGGATACGGCCGGGTTAACTGACCGGCCGGTTATCGACATAACGGGCTGGTCATATGCACGAGCTTTGTGCAAACGGGCCCAGGTTCTGCCTTGTAAAATGAACGCACTTTTCGAGGAATGAAGTCGCTGTCGTCCACAGCGAAGCTTTCCTTGAAGAAGTTCTTGTTCTGAAGCATCGTCTTGTCTTCGGGAAGAAAGAGTAGAAATGTAGCCACGGCTTCACAGGCTTTTCTGGATTGCTGTGCTGAAACAAATGGAATCATCAAAGAAGGTTATGCATACGCATGCATAAATACTACTGCACAAGCTAATATTTTACTCTCATACTGCCTTAGGGAAGTGCTAGCAAGCCCATAAGAACGCCCATATGAACACCTCAAAAATTTTGCTAACTTTTCCAGTAGGCGAACTGCAGATAATTGAAACAGGTGGGAATGAAGTCCGGTATCTCGTTGCCTCTGATCATGTTGAGCTTTTTCTCGCAGCTTCCCTTACATCTGAGCACATCAGCGTATGGCCCTAAAAAACACCGCTTTCAAAAAATCTGCAGCTTTCATTCGAGTAACAAGCGCGGAGAATGTCCCAAGGCAAATTTTGGGACATTCTGTACATAGGTATTGTAGTGTAACTTTGTACTACGTGATGTATCTACATACGTACAGTACGTACACGTAAATGTACGTATAGGCCTACTGTACGTATGTATACTCTGCTTCCTGCATCAGTTCAGTAGTGAGTGATCGATCACACCTCAACCTGAGAACGTGCCTCTCACGCAAACTAACGCAGCACCATTGAACGAAAACGAATTATTCTGCTTGTAAATAATTGTGTTTACAAATTTTTGCTTCTCACTTGCTAAAGCCACGTAGAGCTCTCTATTTGCCTGGTGATCATCGGCAGGAATTGCTGAGTAATTGCTTTCGCAAAGGAGTCGGCTTTCCTCATCCGCTTCCCAGTAGGCAGTCAACGCGTCCTCGAATCTGTCAATGGCATCTGGGTAGCTCTCCTTCTCATACGCCTCAACAGCTTCCAGATAAAATCTCTGGAAAATAAACAAAGGCTAATGCCAATGCTTTATAAATAGGACGGGTAAAAAACACCTGCAAAGCAAAATCTCAAGTGACCGTTTTGGGTACGAGTACATGCCTGAGCCTAAGCAAGCCAAGCCTTAGAAAAAGCCTGCCTTAGCCTATTCCTAAGCCTAATTCCTAGCCTAAGCCTATTCCTAACCCTATATCTAAGCATAAGCCTAAGCCTAACCCTATATCTAAGCCTAAGCCCAAGCCAAACCCTATATCTAAGCCTAAGCCCAAGCCTAACCCTATATCTAAGCCTAAGCCTTAGCCAAACCCTATATCTAAGCCTAAGCCTAAGTCTAACCCTATATCTAAGCCTAAGCCTAAGCCTGACCCTATATCTAAGCCTAAGCCTAAGCCTAAGCCTAAGCCTAAGCCTATATCTAAGCCTAAGCCTAAGCCTGACCCTATATCTAAGCCTAAGCCTAAGCCTAACCCTATATCTAAGCCTAAGCCTAAGCCTAAGCCTATATCTAAGCCTAAGCCTAAGCTTGACCCTATATCTAAGCCTAAGCCTAAGCCTAACCCTATATCTAAGCCTAAGCCTAAGCCTAAACCTATGTCAAGGCAGTAATATGTCGAAGACTAAGCCTAAGCCTCAGTAAGCTTACTGTACGCCGTCAATCAGCGCTTTCTTCTTCTACCTGATATTCTTTGACCTCCAAATCTTTCAGCATGGCTGAGCTGTAGTTTTTCTGATGGCCGTAAAACTGCAGATTTTCGCTGGTCACTTGATGCCCCGGGTTTCTGGTGAGGTAGGTGTAGGATGCGGCAACTGCTCTTGCCAAGTCTCCGAGCTGCAAAAAAGCTGGCAAAGAATTTAGGATTTATGGCATACTTCCAAAATTATTGCTTGCAGCTGCCTTCCACACATTTTCGCGATCGTCTTTCAAAACAAGTGCAAGCAAGGCAGCAAGCAAGTTTTACCTCCAAGGAAATCAACAAGCTGGCTAATCTCATCATCAAGTGCAGTGAAATACCAGCCAGCAAAAGTTTTACGTTGTCTTACACCGGGCATTCTGATTCTACACTATTACGGAAAATTTCGTAGGCTTGGGATGATCATTCATTACTACATACTTGCAGTTGTATGTGCATAATTCAAATTCAGTACTTCAAGTATGCACGCATGTGTACATCATTTACCTTTTGCTTATTGCACGCGTGTGTGTGTACGAAGACGAACATACCTTCCAATAGCACAACTGCATGTAATGATAAGGCTCCAACTGGTCAAATTGATTCAGAATCTCGACGGAAACGCCTCCTAATGGTCGGGAGCCAAACTTTTCCAAGTTGCATCTGTCCAAGCAAAGAGCCTTCTTGATCACACGGTCGAAGTACTGCAATTCGGACATCGGAGGGGCAAAATTGTCATCCCAGCTGGGCATGAGACGGTGGCACTTTTTGCGACAAAATATCTTCACGCTCCGCTCGTACTGAAAGTCTTCCAGAGCTCTTTTCATAAACGACGTACAATCGTGCCATCTTTCCTCCGAATAGGCTTCGATGCCCCATTGATAAAATGAAGCGAATGTTCGCTCGGGTGCCTCGGGAGTTGAGGCGGTAGGCCGGAGAAGGCCTAGGAAAAGAAGGCACAGACAGCAACACGGAATAATTATTAGGCCATCATGACTGAACCACAAAGTCATATTGGGATTGCAGAGCAGCTATAGCTACAACTTTTCCAGTCAAGAATGGTTTCTTCAAACCATTGCATATTTCCCAGCGTGGTGAGCTCCAAATTGTTGCACAAATATTCAACACGGTAACAGGAGGCGAGCAAGTTTTGAAACAAGGATAATAGCACGAAAAGAAAGCTTTCCGTTGACGTTTAGCGTACTAGCGTGTGAGTGTGAAGGTTTTAGGCACTGAAACTGATGCAGTAATAAATACGTAAGTTTCTTGTGGCTATTCGGAATTCCAAACTGAACTTCAAAGTAGCGATCAGCTCAGCTTGCGTTCACGTTTCCCGCCCAGTCACTGAGAAGCTGGCAAAATGAACGGCAAAAGCCAGACATAAACGGGGATAGACGGGTGGGGGAATATTGACATAAGCGGTTATTTATTGCTCCATAGGAGGGCGGCGACTGCTTTTGCTTTGAGCTTTACTGCCCCAAGGCCCAACCAAGCTTTACCGAAAAGTTTTTGCCCTTCCCTCCTTTTCCTCCCCCAGGCTTCTCCCTCCTCAAGTTGCTGGGCCCATTCAATCCATCAATGTTGCAAAGGTAAAGCTGAGGCTTATGGCGCGTTCACCAGACGTCCGTTACGTCCGTCCGTCCGTCCGTCCGTTCGTCAACCCATAAGTGTTCGTCCGTCCGTCCGTTCGTCAACCCATATGAGTTGACGGATGGACGGATGTCCGTTACGGACGTTACGGACGTCTGGTGAACGCGCCATTAGCTGCGCGCTTTCTGCGTGTGCGTTTTTTACGGACGTCCATGCTTTCCCGCCGATTGGCGGTATTGGCGGTCCAAAGAATATGTGAAAGTCTACGCAAATTTGCGATTGCGAAACGAAAGTACGTACGTAGTACACGTCCAATACATACTTGCTGGCGGCGCATATTTCTGGCGGCGCGATAGATAGAGATACCAAAGACAGACGTTGCTCTTGCTGTTGCTCTGCACGCACGTACACAAACGCACGCGCAGCATAGCGCTGCTAAAACGTACGTAAGAGCGCCAAAAGAAGCAGAAAGAAAGGCAGAAAGAAAAGAAAAGCTTTCGTTTGAGTAAGTAAACGTCAACTGCAACTGTGCAAAACGCCTGCGGTGAAATTGAAGACTTTGTCAGCACCGAAAATGTCGTCCGGAGGAGTCAAATTGGAGGCGCATCCGTCTCCCCCGGCTCGTTCCGACTTGGAAGATGCTAGTGGTTCAGACACGGAGGAACTTCCTGATCTGGAATGCGTCCCTATTCCTCCTCCTTCTGCTTCAACCTCGTCTGGACCGAAGAGAAGCCGTCTTCTGTCTCCTTCTGTTCCCGTGGTGAAGGAGGAAGCACGAGAGGAGAAGCCGAAAATGAAGAAGGAGGAAGATTCTGACGACGAACTTCCGTTTCGCAGGAAAAAGCGAGGATCGGGGACGCTGTTCTCTGACAGCGAAGGAGAGGAAGAGGAGGAAAAGGAGGATAAGAAACCGTCGAAAGGTGCGTGAAGCATTAGTATTAGGGTACCATATGGGGTAAATCCGGCCACCTAGGCTCCTTTGAACTTGTTGTTTCAGCAAATGAAGAACCAAACGGCTCATTCGAAAGAGGAGAGTTCAAGGAATCGATTGATATCCTATTTGTCTCGATCGGTTGCAGGGTATGCCGAGCTTGAACCTCAGGTGGGCGAAATTCCCCGTGGCCGACTTTACCCCATGGTACCCTATAATCCGATTGCTCCGTTCCTACCTCAGCATACATAGGACACATCGGGTGGCTCTAATTATCCCCACGTTGACGTTGCCATCTTCATTCATAAGTAATGTAATAGTAGGTACTGCTCTTTTTACTGACTCGCTTTTTTGTTCAAGATGCGCTGAAACGCCCGAAAACAGAGAAAGTAAAGGAAGAGGAAGAGGAAGCTGAAAATGGCAGTCAAGATTTTCCCAGCTTCGTGGACCAGTTGGAGTCTTCTTCGCCTCAAGTTTCCGCTGGGACCGCGAAAAAGGAGCCGAAACGAGAGAAAGAAGATACGACCGGTTACCATTCGTCAAGCGAGGAAGGAGAGGAAGAGGAAGAAGAAGAGGATGAGGCGGTTTTGGCGGGTAAGAATGGTATTTGTTTGTATGTTTGCGTTCTCTAGCAGTCTCCTGATCAAAAGGGGAAATTGTGTGACTGAGGTCATGTGGGTGTGTAATATAGTCTGGCCAATAGCAGTTGGCACTTGAACTCAAGGCGAGTTGCGTAGTTTGCATGTACTTCTGCTAAATAGGAGTACATGAAGCGTGGACAGAAATCCGCATTTGAAATCTTTTTTACGCAACGCGCCTTGAGTCCAAGTGTCAACTGCTATTAGCCAGACTATAACAGTGGTTGAGAGGCTCGCCTGGAACGCGAGAGGTCCAGGGTTCGATTCCCTGGCTGGCACATCTGGCAGATATTCTTTCTCGACTCTTTTGGGCGGTATGGGGGAAGGTAATTCGCCATATGCAATAAGAGCCAGTGCTTGGTCGCGAGGCGACCCTTCTGAATTAACCTTGGTTTTCAGTGCAACTTTTGATCGGTAGTCGACGCGAAAGTCGGCGCAGAAAGAAACAAACGAGCAAGAAAGACGACGGCGCCGACCTTCGCGTCCGACTACCTATCAAAAGTTGTACTGAAAATCAAGGTTAGTTCAGAGGGGTCGCCTCGCGACCAAGCACTGGCTCTTATTGCATATGGTGAATAAAACACGTCTCTTTCGTTTATCTTCAGACTCGAAGAACTTGGCGGCTGATTTGGCCGACGCTTTCGGTGATGCGGCGAATCAACACCGTCGCGAGCTCAACAAGGCGGTGAAAGAACTGCACAAGTATGTACAGGTTTTGCAAGACAAGTTGTAGTCTGCAGACGTCGGCCTGGGGTCAGTGTGGGGTATGTACGTACAGCACACCCCACCCACCACCCCCTCACATAACCCCACTCTTATATATTGAAAAAAACTAAGTACATTCCCCCAAAGCTCGCGGCCTTATGGAGATCTCCAAAATTTGCTACCCCCACCCCTTCTGGCCAGCAAGAGTTGGCCATGGAATTCAAGGTGCGTTGCGCAAAATAGATTCACAAATGCGGATTTTTGTCCGTGCTTCGTGTACTCCTATTTAGCAGAAGTACGTGCAAACTACGCAGGACAACTTTGAGTCTCATAGCCAACTCTTTCTGACCAGACTACAGTAGAGGTTCTGGAAAATGTAGAGAGCCCCTATTATGATTGAAGGAAGGCACGAGAGGGAAGGTACATTATTTTGATACCACTGTATGTATTCTGGACAATACGAAATACGTGAGGCTGCGGGGTAAACCCGGCCACCTACGCTCTTTTGAACTTGCTGTTTCAGCAAATAATAAACCAAATAGCTCACATGAAAGGGGTAGAGTTCAAGAAATCGATTGAGATGTTGAGTCTCAATCGGTCCATTGGTTGCTGAGACATCCAGCCCTGAAATTTGGTGGCCGGATTTTCCCATGATCCGGTTTACCCCATGGTACCCTCCTATGTGTTTCCACAGATCTGTGACCGGCGCTCCGAAGGAGAGTGACGAAACGCCGGATCCGTATGGAGTACGAACGCCACTAAAAAGACATCAGAGAAGCGGTCTTTGCTGGATGATCTACCAAGAACTGAAAGCAAAATACTGCGGAGGAATACTGGGTGAGTAATGAATTCTGAAGCTTGGCACGGCACATCAGGGTAGCGTAGCATCAGCATGTAAGAAAGTGTAGGATGGAAGTAGTCCTTCAGCGCGGCAGTTCTCTATTAAGAGATGCGGGGACAAGAGAACCTCCCAGTGAGGATGCACAAAAGGGGAAGTTTAAGAAATTTAGTTGTGCGGTCAGATGGGGACGTGTGCTAATAGGGGCGTTATCCCATGCTGCGCTGCTTGCTCGGTTCGACTCGCTTACTGGCTGCTCAATTTTTCAGGCTCTCTTGTGTCCTCGCATCTCTCGATAATGTAAGTGTGTTGTTGCTCGCGTGCGTGTGTTGC
Organism: Epsilonema sp. ZAB3_2; assembly: GCA_030247985.1. NCBI lineage: Eukaryota > Metazoa > Nematoda > Chromadorea > Desmodorida > Epsilonematidae > Epsilonema > Epsilonema sp. ZAB3_2. The sequence continues at coordinate 16,991 of JASAMW010006325.1, forward strand.
ATGCGTCGACATCACATGCATTTCAGCTGATGACATGGGTCTGGGCAAGACGCTGGAGATGATCTCTCTCATTCTTCATCAGAAAGCGGCGCATACGAAAGTGGAGCGAAGCATGAGCGGCATGACCTTCCAACAGCGCAAGAGTAAGTAGGTGGATAGATACGATTGTCCGGGGTAATTCGGGCCGGCTGGTGGAGGGGTATTTGAGGTCATCTCTTCCTTTACAACACACGTCACGTGTCCAGTGATTGTCCGGGGTAATTCCGGCCGGCTGGGGAGGGGGTAGTATTTGGGGCCACCTTTTCCTTTACAACACACGTCACGTGTCCAGTGATTGTCCGGGGTAATTCCGGCCGGCTGGGGAGGGGGTATTTGAGGCCACCTCTTCATTTACAACACACGTCACGTGTCCAGTGATTGTCCGGGGTAATTCCGGCCGGCTGGGGAGGGGGTAATTTGGGGCCACCTCTTCGTTTACAACACACGGCACGTGTCCAGTGATTGTCCGGGGTAATTCGGGCCGGCTGGTGGAAGGGGTAATTTGGGGCCACCTCTTCCTTTAAGACACACGTCACGTGTCCAGTGATTGTCCGGGGTAATTCGGGCCGGCTGGGGAGGGGGAATTTGGGGCCACCTCTTCCTTTACAACACACGTGCCCAGTGATTGTACGGGGTAATTCGGGCCGGCTGGGGGCGGGGGGGGGGGGGGGGTTAATTTGGGCCATCTATATTATCTACCTTTTACAACACGGCTAGCCTATGGCGATATCGGGTGGGTGGTGTGTGTGTGCTATAGTGGTCAGATTACCCTTATTGGGATAAAAAATCGAATTTTTGCCATTTGTTGTAGTGGAGTACGCTTCGCGTCATCTGGTGCCGTCGCGCGCCACGTTGGTGGTGTGTCCGGCTTCTGTGCTGTATCAGTGGGGGAACGAAGTCAGGCTGCATGTGCTCCCCGGTCTCCTCAAGGTCGTCATATTCCACGGGCCGAAACGAGAGCAGAATCAACATGTGTAAGCGATTGGCGATGGTCATGGTATGCTCACATTGGAGGTAAAATTAGCGGACGCTGGCTGGTAAGGTGAACGGAACCCCCAAGGGAAGGGAAGACTGTCCATTGGGTGGAGCAGCGGGGCTCGAACCCGCACCTTCAGCTTACAAGGCCGATGCTCTACCGATTGAGCTATGCCGCCGGACAAGAGTTCACCCCGTAAGTGCCTGCTATACGCAACGCCACTTGCCATCCATCACCCGCTAGGTTCAGGCACCTTCACCACAGCTGGGCGCTGCTGTATGTACAGTACGTGTACAGTTATGTAATCAACCCTTTATCCCGTTCGTAAAGATGTGCCAATTTGACGCGTTATACGCTGCGATACTAAAACGGTGGGTTGGCGTTACCTACCGCGCCTTGCTTGTCGTTTTTCCTGTAACGTTGGTTTTGGCCTCGCAGCGCAGAACAAGTCGCACATCTTTTCGAGTGAGATGTTACGTACTGCGTACGTATGGCAATAGCGTCCGAGGCCAGTAGTAGTGTACGTAAACTAGTTCTAGGTATGTAAGGCGAGTGTAGCCAATCTGTCCCCGGACCGGAACCTGCTGGTGTGCCTAGAAGTCCACAGCTGTGTCCGAGGGTAGCGGGTTCGATTCCCGTTCGGTCCTATTTCTCTCCCCCCTTTTCGGGGCCCGGCTATCGCCATACGGAACGCGGCACGTCACAGAGATAATAAAGGATGCGTGTGCTATGCTCTAGGCTGGCGAGCGCGGATATCGTGCTGACGACCTATCAGACGTGTGCGAATGAGATTCTGTGCGGGGTGGAGTTGTCACTGGCGGAGGAGGAGGCGGAGGAAGAGGAGGAGGAGGAACGACGTCGCTCCGGAAGGGACGAGGAACAAGCCAAGGAAGTCAAGGTAGGGTATAGCTGGGTGGACGATCAAGAGGGCAAGAGGGTCCTTGATAATCTTAGCGCTCCCGTAGTAATCTGACATTTCTAAACAAGAATAGCAATAATAGGGTAGAAAAAGCCACCGAATTTACAACACTGGTTGCTATTCTTGTATAGAAATGCTTGATTACTAAGATTACTACGGGAGCGCCAAAATTGTCAAGGACTCTCTTGATCGTCCACCCAGATATACTACTGTGGGATGAACCCCGGGGAAAAGGCGGCCAACTGGTGCTGAAGGTCGTTCTCTCTACGTGTGGGTGGCCGGGTTTATCGTTATGGTTGGGTTTACCCCATCATACCCAACCAACCGTTTGAACTCGGCCGGGTTTACCCCAGAGTACCCAAACGCTTGACATCGTTTGCATTGACAGCCTCTGCTAATCTTTACTATAGTCTGGTCAGACAGAGTTGGCTATGGGACTCAAGTCGTCCTGCGTAGTAGCTTGCATTTACTTCTGCTAAATAGGAGCGCACAACGCGCCTTGCATGCCATCTAGCGAACTCTTTCTGACCCAGACTATAGCTATAGTCTGGCCAATAGCAGTTGGCACTTGGACTCTGGCGAGTTGCGTAGTTTGCATGTACTTCTGCTAAAGAGGAGTACACGAAGCGTGGACAGAAATCCGCATTTGTAAATCTATTTTACGCAACGCGCCTTGAGTCCAGGTGCCAACTGCTATTGGCCAGACTATACCAAAAGTTTATAATTCTTGCTTAGGGAAGAACGGAGGCCGTAGTGTAAACGAAAGAGAGCATCCCTGGCAGAGATTCGCCCCAATTATTTGGGTTTTTGAAATATCTAAGTATTTGGATAACCCAATTATTAGGGTTTTACGAAACCAAATAATTGGGGCGAATCTCTACCAGGGATGCTCTCTTTCGTTTACATTACGTCCTCCATTCTTCCCTAAGCAAGAATTATATATTTTTGCTATAACTAACTACTATTGCTACCTGCAGGAAGTGGTGTACGTGGAGAAGGATTCGGTGCTAACTCGGATCAAGTGGGAGCGTGTGATTTTGGACGAGGCGCACTTCATCCGCAATCACAAATCGATTCGCTCGCAGGCCTGCTGCCATCTGCACGCGCACGCTCGCTGGTGCCTCACCGGAACGCCCATACAGAACAAGCTCATGGACCTATACTCTCTGCTCAAGTGAGTCTCTGCTCAAGGAAGAAGGATGTCTGTCGACGCACTTGTTAGTGGTTTTTGCTGTAGAGTATTTTTGGCATGCCGCGTTCCGTTTGGCGATAGCCAGACCCCAAAAAGGAAGGAGAGGAATAGGACCGAACGGGAGTCGAACCCGCTACCCTCGGACACTGTGGACTTTGGCACACCGCCAGGTGCCGGTTTAGGGACAGATGGCTAAACTCGCCTTACAGACCTGAGTAGTTTACTTACGTACGCTACTGGCCTCGGACGCTTATGACGTTCAGCTAGAGCTCAAGCACAAAACTGTACAGCATGAATACATCTGGCCAGGGTACGTACTGTACATACATTCCTACGTAGGTACAAAATAATTTGCGCGTTGAGCAGTGTTGTTTTGTTTTGATAGGTTTTTGCGTTGGGGAGCGATGGCTGATTGGAGTACGTTTCGGGACCTCTACTGCGCCGACAAAGCAGGTAGCCGTGTTTATGCATACATATACTGCAAGTCGTGGAGGACTGTGCTTGTACGCTGTGTGCTTTTGTTATATGTAATAGGTGTGGTTGATTAGGAAAAGTTTGTAAAAAAACGTTCATACTTGAGAATTCTTCATCACGTGCAGAAATGGCGGCAAGAGATTACTTGAAAGAAAAACTCTTTACAGCGGACGAAAACGTCACTGCATCCTCACTTTCTTATTTCAACCATACCTACTAAAAGCTCCAATGTATCTGGCCCTGCCTTGCATGAGCGTTATGCTTGCAGGGAGAGCTCCAACCAAACAGTTAGATCCTCTGGTGAAATCTCTGCTCAAGCACCGAAAGAAGAAGGATGAGGTAGGCAAAAGAGTTGAGTTTTGGTAGTGAACAGGGTTCGTACCGTGTCTTGATTGTCTTGATTGTCTTTATTTTGTCTTTATAATAGATCCATGTCTTGATTGTCTTGATAATGTCTTTATAATTTATGAGTGTCTTGATAAATTTTGAGTTTTTTTAGCTGTTTGCGTGCCGCGGGAACAAATTTTTTTCTCACGCTCTGTGTGGATGAAATTTTTTTCCCGCTCGACATACAAGTGCGATTTAGGCTTACAATTTTTGTGTGAGGCTGTGCGTGAGTGTGTGCGGATGCGGCGATTTGGCTCATGAGTTTGAAAGCTGGCAGTAGCGCGCTACACACGTGAGTAAACTCATGGTGAATTCACGGTGAATGTGAACTTCGAGTTTTATTTTTCGTGTAGAGCATCCTCACTTTCTCCCACGCGCAAAATTTTTCTCACGTGTTCACACGTGGTGAGTGTCAAACTCACGGTGAATTCACCGGCATCCCTATGCTTCATCACATACTTACGGGGAATTCACCGTGAGTTTACTCACCTCGTGTCTAGCGCACTAGCGTCGATGAGTGGAGTATTTATGTATGTACACTATGGGTCATCTGTTCTTAATATCTGATAAATTTTTGAGACACGTTTTCTTGGAAATTAGAATGCTTCTTCAAAAAATTTTCAGTGTAGTGTAGCGCACTAGTGTCGATGAGTGGAGTATTTATGTATGTATACTATGGGTCATCTGTTCTTAATATCTGATAAATTTTTGAGACACGTTTTCATGGAAATTAGAATGCTTCTTCAAAAAATTTTCAGTGTAGTGTAGCGCACTAGTGTCGATGAGTGGAGTATTTATGTATGTATACTATGGGTCATCTGTTCTTAATATCTGATAAATTTTTGAGACACGTTTTCATGGAAATTAGAATGCTTCTTCAAAAAATTTTCGGGCCTCCGGCGGCTGGGGCTCCGCCCCAGACCCCGGTGGGGCCCTCCTAAATTGTGTCTTGATAATGTCTTGATTTTGGCTACAGCCGCTTTGGTACGAACCCTGAGTGAACAAACGTGTTGGTATTCTATTCTTCTGCACATAGCTGGCACGTCGCATATGTGCGTTCGTCTTGTGTGATTTTAGCTCGAGCTGAAGCCGCGAATCATGAAGAAGCACGAAATTCGTCTGTTAGATTCGGAGAGTCTCATCTATCAGGAGATCGAAAAAGTGTCGCAGTAAGTGCTGATATTGTGTGCTGCGTGTGCAAGGCCTATCTTATTCACCGCACGTAGGCGCTATCCCTTGCTTCCGCAGTGAGCGAGGAATAAGAATACTTAGTTTATTCTTTGTGCCTCAGGGCTTGGTTGGATGAACAGCCTGCTCATCTTCTTCTGTTTTCAGGCTGAAATTCAACGACTTTATGGCTCAAAGACTCGGCGGAAGAGCGAGTGGAGGTGGCCAGAATGAGGAGGAGGAGGAGGAAGAGACGATGGTAGATCCGACGGCTGCCGCCGGCATGCGTAACATCGCCTGCGCCGTCAATCGAGGACTCATCAGTAAGTAGGGTACTGTGGGGTAAACCCGGACACCGAAGCTTTTCTGAACTTGCCGCATCAGCAAATGATGAAGATGGTAGCTCATTTGAAAGAGGAGAGTTCAAGGAATCGATTGGTAGATTACTTGTCTCACTCTGTCGTATGGTTGCTGAGATATACTGGGTGTCCGGGTTTACCCCCGTGTCCGGGTTTCCCTCTCGTCCGGGATGGGGTGCACTCAAGTCAATTTCAGTTACATTCGTAGCGTAAGGTACTGTGGGATAAACCCGACCACCTAAAAAGCCTCTTTTGAATTTGCTGTTTGAGTAAATGACGAACCAAAATGTTGCTCTTTTGAAAAGGAGGAGTGTTGTTGCAGAGGCGAGCAAGAAGACGCAAGAGAAGAATTTCCGGCGGGGAAAGCCGAACGAGACGGACTACATGCACATCTTCGCCTTGCTCACTCGTCTGCGTCAAGCCTGCGCACATTTCAATCTGCTCAAAGATGTATGGTCTGGCCAGCAAGAGTTTGCCATGGCGCATTCAAGGCGCGTTGCGTAAAATAGATTCACGAAGGCGGATTTCTGTCCATGCTTCGTGTACTCCTGTTTAGCAGAAGTACATGCAAACCACGCAGGACGACTTGAGTCCCATGTCAAACTCTTTCTGGCGTCTGGCCAGACTATTCATAACGCATCTGCCGTAGTACATAGTAATAATGCATGGTAATTCGGACCATTTCTACCTCTTGGGGCACTATAGTCTGGCCAATAGCAGTTGGCACTTGGACTCAAGGCGCGTGTTGCGTAAAATAGGTTTACAAATGCGGATTTCTGTCCACGCTTCGTGTACTCCTGTTTAGCAGAAGTAGCCTACATGCAAACTACGCAACTCGCCTTGAGTCCAAGTGCCAACTGCTATTGGCCAGACAACAATACTAATGGGGGTTGGGGCGTAGGTCGATAGGGAACCCCGCGGTATTGTCGGCACCTAGTCTAAACTCATCCTAAATACCGCAGTCGGCCACTATCCATCGACCAACCCAAACGCGACAGACAACGCAGCGTGTCGTGCATGTAATAATAGGTGATAGACATGGACATTCTGGGCCGTTGCGCCGGCGAGCAGATCACGGGACACGCGGCGGACGAAGCGGAGGGAGGGGCGGTGGACTCGGGGCGATTTCGGCACATGACGACCACTGGCAAAGCTGTGAACCTGGAAACCGTATTCGAGGACTTCTGGAGAAGCACCAAGGTACTACTGCACATGCCACATGCTATAGGGTACCATGGGGTAAAGTCGGCCACGGGGAATTTCGGCCACCTGAGGTTCAAGGCAATATATCTCGGCAACCGTGCAACCGATCGAGACAAATTGGATATAAATCGATTCCTTGAACTGTCCTCTTTCGAATGAGCCGTTTGGTTCATCATTTTTGCTGAAACAACAAGTTCAAAGGAGCCTAGGTGGCCGGATTTATCCCATGGCCGACTTTACCCCATAGTACCCTACTTAGTTTGGTCAGACAGAGAGAGTTCGCTGTTGGACTCGAGTCGTCCTGCGTAGGTTGTTACATGTAGGCCTCTACTTCTGATAAATGGGAGTAGACGAAACGAAGCGCGGACGGAAATCCGCAGTTGTGAATCTATTTTACGCAAGACGCAACTGAACTTTGCGCTGGTGTGCGATGAATGATAAATGAGTGCTGTTGTTCGATTTAGATTCAAGAACTGTTGTTGCTGCTGGATGATGTGATCAAGAAAAGCGACGAAACTGGCTCGATCGACAAATGGTATGTATGTAAGGGTTTTAGGGTTAGGCTGGACTTTACCGTGTACCACCTATACCATACCTATGTGCTTGCCCCTTGAAGATGCACCAACACGTGTGTAGCGTAAGTTCCCATATTTCCGGCTCTTCTCTTCTGGCTATTTTTGCACGACCGAGTTGAACCTTTACCTACTATTATGCTTGTTTGCGTTGTGTAGCGTGGTTGTGTCCCAGTGGACCTCGTTGTTGGACGTTGTGGCAGTGCATCTACGCGAACGGGGCACCAAATTCGATCGCATTGACGGCCAAGTGCCGGTGGATTTGCGTCAGGAAGTGGTGGAGAGCATTAAAGGGGGGATCTGGCGGGAAAGTTTCTATGAGGAGGCAAATTTCAAATTTCTAAGCACCTACCTATGTAAAATCGCATCCTCTTTCGATCTAACCCCCTGTTCTGGAGCCGATTTTGCCTCTGTGAGGCGGCGCCCCAGTTAGAAAGCTCGAAATAGGCCAAAGCGTTGCGAATTCTCCTTTCTAACTGGGGCGCCGCCTTACAGAGGCAAAATCGCTCCAGAATATGGGGTTAGATCGAAAGAGGATGGAATTTTACATCGGATAGACCCCTCAAAAGTCAAAAATATGAAATTTGCCCTTCCCGTACTAAATTCCCGCCAGATCCCCCCTTTAATAAAGAGAATTGCCCTCCGGTCGTCCTGCTGCTGTCCCTCACTGCCGGAGGAAACGGACTCAACCTCACCGGGGCCAATCATATCGTCAACATGGACATGCACTGGTAAAGTGTGGAGGGGGTAGTGAATAGAATAGCCGACCAAAAGACAGGACAACTTTTACTCGTAACGAGCATATTGATCTTTCTTGGTGAAACATAAGAACCGATGAGTACGGACCGATGTTTCTGGACTGGCATCTATGTTTTTGCACGTACGTAAGTTGTATCTTTTGCTCAAAACTGTTGACTGGCCTAGATATTCACTAGAGAAGTATTCACCATATGCAATAAGAGCAGTCTTCGTCGCGAGGCGACCCCTCTGAATTAACCTGGATTTTCAGTGCAACTTTTGATCAGTAATCGACGCGAAGGTCGGCGCCGTCGTCTTTCTTGCTCGTTTGTTACTTCCGCGTCGACCTTCGCGTTGACTACCGATCAGAAGTTGCACTGAAAATCAAGGTTAATTCAGAGGGGTCGCCTCGCGACCAAGCACTGGTCTTATTGCATATGGTGAATACGGTCGGGTGGTACGCTCGGTTGGCTTGGATATTCACTGGAGAAGTAGGTATAATAGGCTGCTGGATTTACTACCCCGTAGTCACGTACGTCCGTACCCTTTCTTGCTACGTACTCATTACCGTGTTTTTTGTCACGAAAGAATTTTGTTCATTTCTAGGAATCCGTATTGGGAGAAGCAAGCCTTTGACCGGGTCTATCGCATGGGACAAAAGAAGCCGGTCTTCGTTCACAAGTATGGTAGGCCCATACTTATTCAGCATGAATTGTCTTCTGTGCATGTTCTTGTAGCATACCCCGGAAAATGGAAAAAGTATTTTGCGTTTACATCGTACGTGTGAACGCGTGTTTGGTGATCATAATTTGGCACTATTTTGCAAGGTTTGTCTGCTCAAACACGATCGAGGAACGAGTCTTGGTTTTGCAAGAGGAGAAGCTGAAGTTGGGCGACCGCGTGTTAGAAGGGTAAGAGGGGCATATTCTTGTAATCTCGACTCTTTCAAAGTGCATACTGTATTACACGTATGTATGTGCGCTGAGCAATGTACAGCGTGCATCATGGCTCATTCACGCTGAAAGAACATGGGCTGGGCGTACGTATACTCGGCTTGTCCATCAATGGCTCGATACATACATATGCAGGCTTGGGCAGCCATATTAACACACGCCGAGCGTAGGCTGCTACGAGAATGATGGCCCATTCACATTGGAGACGCGCTCCGGTGGTATTTACTTGCTATGTGAATGGGCCATGAGCTTTCTTTCACCTGCTTTACCGATTTTGCAGCTCTCAGAAAAGCCTCAATCACCTGGACTTGCGCTCCCTGCGCTACCTGTTCAATCTGGCTCCACCGCCCACCCAGAACCAGCAGCCGCTGATCACCCAGCACATGCCGCCGCAGCTTCAGGTGGGCCCTTCATCGTCCGTCGCCGGCCTACCGCGCAACCCGCAGCAGAGAGCCCATCCGAATCTCCCGCTGATCAGGACGCGGCCACCGCTGGGGCAGCAGCAGAGCAGCGTCCCGGCTGCTTCCGTGGCATTGTCTGGTGCTTCCAGTGGCGTCTCCGCTGCTCCCGTGGCATTGTCCGGTGCTTCTAGTGGCGTCTCCGCTGCTCCCGTGGCAATTCCAAGCGCTCAGGCTGGTGCTTATGGTGGGGTTGGTGGGATTCTTGGCACAAATGGGGCTACGGCTACCTCAGGCAAGGAAGACGGAAGGGTGGAAGGAAGAGGCGGGCTGGGAGAAGACGAGGAGAAATCTGAACCACAGTGACTCGAATCAGTCATGTATTACGTAGGCGTTTGGGGGGGGGGGGGGGGGGGGGGGACTCGGAGGCACAGTTACGCGAAGAAAACATGCTATTTTTTATTTTGTTTGCTTGTTATGTACAGTATTAGTAATATACGTATGCACTGGTGGAAAGCGGAGGTTCTTGATAGCTCATGATTCTGTTGGTGGTTCACAGCAACGATAAGTCCAGCCAGATACGACGCGATCAGTACTGGTAAGCTGCTCTGTATTGAGGTACTATTGTGGATGGTACTAAGTATGCGAAGATTCTGTTCTGTATTTTACGGCATAGATTGTTTTCTGTTTGTGCTGTCCTGTTTCGGAGTCGTATGAGCTTTATGTAGTACCTACCTGTGTCCAAACTAAATTTGCACAACTTTCAATTGATAATAACGCCCGTTTTAAGCGGCAGAGAAAGATGGGACCTAGCTCATCTGAAAGCTCAATTCAAAAGCTATAATGTGGTATGTCTGCCGTTTCGCTACAGCTCACCGTTCGCGAGTTAGAGCGATTCCCGCAAAACACCTCAAAACTGATTTTGGCCAAACTACATTTTGGCGATTTTCTAGATTGCACAGCTAATTGATTGATAACTGGGCTAAAACATGTTAGTATTGTCCATCTCTGCCAAAGGAAATACCATTGTAAAAGCATTTGTGGTGATAGCTCAGCTGCAATAGGGCGAATTTGATCTGGAATGGGCTCTATCAACCTATTTTTGATATCGCTTCAATATAGGCTGAGCAGCTCTTGGCCACCTCCCCTTTGACCCACGACTCCCGGACCCACCGACCCTCAAAAATGTCCTTTTTACCCCTTGGGCATATCGCGACATAATGTATATGGATGGATGCGCCTTCCTTCACTGTGTTTTTAAAAATTTTTTGTTTCGTGAAATTCCCTCATTAATGGCGCATTTAGCATAAAAAACAAATTATGTACACAGTAAAGCAAAGCAAGAAATTGAAATTTCATAAAAAATGTACTAGCAACAACGAAATTTTTGAAAAAGTTTTGCATGCTAAAAATAATGTAAAAAAAGTTAAAACTTCCCATATGGACAATTTCGAAATACGTCCAACGGGTAAAAAGGACATTTTTGAGGGTCGGTGGTGCCGGGAGTCGTGGGTCAAAGGGGAGGTGGCCAAGAGCTGCTCAGCCTATATTGAAGCGATATCAAAAATAGGTTGATAGAGCCCATTCCAGATCAAATTCGCCCTATTGCAGCTGAGCTATCACCACAAATGCTTTTACAATGGTATTTCCTTTGGCAGAGATGGACAATACGAATGTGAAAGAGGAAAGTAATTGACCAACAATACTGTAAACGGGGAAATTTTCGGACGGGGGTAATTTTCGGACAATTCGGACAAAAAATTCTGTCCGAAAATTTTACCGTCCGAATTTTTTATATGTACAATTATTCCTTTGTATGTGCATACTGTAAACTGCCGCCCTTATCATTCTGTATTAGCATGTGTTGTATGTACATACACACCCATACAGTACTGTGCCTATTTTAGCCCGCATACAGCCATATGTTATGTTACCACTAAATTAGCGAAAGCTCATCGATCTCTATACATACGTATACGTAAAGTCTACTGTACGTACGCATCAGACAATGCCGCTGTGCGTACGCAACGCACATTGAGGTCAGGCATCTGTCCGAAAATTTCCCCGTCCGAAAATGTTGAAAAAGCCTTCTGTCCGAAAAAAAGACCGTCCGAAAATATCCCCGTTTACAGTATTTCCCAATGTACCACACCATTGGAGATTGGATTTTTGCACCTATAAAAGTTTTTTTGACCAAAATGATCAAAACTAACCGAATGGGTGGCATTGCAGTGTGACAGTTAAGCATGGAGAGCGAAAATGGACAATAAAGTGCACACATTCATCCAGAAGGTAACAACACAGAACAATATGAGGCAATTAAAGGGTATCGAACAATACTCATATTTATGACAGATTATCTCTGCCTGAAGCAAGAAAAATGCAGTCAAAAAGAGAAATTGATGTGCATTCAGTTTGGCCAAAATCATTTTTGAGGTGTTTTGCGGGAATCGCTCTTACTCGTGAACGGTGAGTCATAGCGAAACGGCAGACATAGCATATTATAGCTCTTGAATTGAGCTTTCAGATGAGCTATAGTCTGGCCAGTAGGAGTTTGGCATGGCATTTAAGGCGCGTTGCGTTGTTTACAGAATCTCGTTTTGCGATCGCTATAACTTGGAACAAACTCCTATGTAGGTTATAAGTTGTAAACTCACTTTTCCACTGCAAAATTGGCCAAAAACTGAGTAACATCCATATGGCAGACTCAATGAACCAAAATCAAAATTTCTGATTTATTTTGGTTCATTAAGTTTACCACTTTCAAATCCACGAATTTTTATGGTTTGCCAGTGCCAAAATGACTCTTTACCAATTGTGCTACCAAAAAATTTTGTTCGCAAGAATATTTTTGAAGTGGTAAACTTAGTTGACCAAAAGAAATTCTGTATTTTGATTTTGGCTTATTGAGTCTGCCATATGGATTTTACTCAGTTTCGGCCAATTTTTCAGTGGTAAAGTGAGTAAAAGCTGTTGATCTGTGAGCACCTGAGAAAATCAGTGGTGGGACCCTGTGCTAAATTACACAACGCGCCCTAAATGCCATGCCAAACTCCTACTGGCCAGACTATAGGTCCCATCTTTCTCTGCCGCTTAAAACGGGAGTTATGGTCAATTGAAAGTTGTGCAAATTTAGTTTGGACACCCTGTACATACACAAACGATTGATTTAGCGTAGAGGTAAAGTGATGTGAATAGAGCCATGGGTAGTTGTAATCGTATTCCTACATTACTGAATGATGCAGCTGAACGTTTGGGTGGCATTGATGGAATGGGGAGTAAAGTTTGGTTACAATTTTCTCTGTTGTCTGAAGGTGAAGAAGGGTACAGCCCAGAATATTCAAGAAATTAGTGCCACTTTGGCACACTTTTTATTTGGCGCTCTCTTGGGCGTCAGACGTGTATGCGTATTTTAGATAGGCGTTGATTGAGTCATGTACTCCTAGAGTAAGTCATGTACACCTAGAGAAAAAGAAGTGGACATTTTCTCTCTAGGAGTACATACATGAGCAATTTTAGGAGTACATGACTCAATCAACGCTCAACCATGGACAGCTAAATTAACAAATCCTTCAATATGGACCCGTCATTTTGCGCATAACATCAAACGGCCAGACCAGGTGCGGCTTAGATTCCGTTCTTCAACACGCGAAGCATACGACGGAAATCGAAAAGTTCTAAAAATCTCAAAAATTTTACACTAGAGGTCGGGTTTTTTGCAAGTCTGCTGAGGAAGGAGGAGTTGCACTTTCTTGTAAAGTGAATTTTCTTCTGATTTATTGCTAATTAGCAGCCAGAATTGACATACAATCACTGCATTTGTCGCTTTCACTAGTAGAGTACAGCAATCAAAAGCATCAGAAGAGGGGTAAGTGTTTCAATCTTTTCCCTTATTTACTTGTGGGCTCCCGAATGAAGAAATTGCAAGAAAGATGTCATGAAACCTTCTTCTACATACACAAGTGCAACAATAGTAGAACAGCCATATGTAGGGCAGTGCATGCAGTACATATAAACCACCATCTTTTTTGTTTTCACCTACTGATTTGATGAAAGTGTTGTGTCATCAATTGATCTACTATTTCTACTTTGCCTACTCACTGTCTTGCTGGTGATCACCCTTCGTTTCTGGCCTGTACTCAGTATCAGTACTTTCTATTGTGCTTTCAATTGGTCTAGATAGAACTCTGTATCTGCTATGAAATGCCAAGAAAACTTTGTGTTCACGTCCTAGGTACTCCATCATGCATATCATTACTTTTTGTTGGACAAAACCCCACAATATGGTGCGAAATGGAACTAAAACTTGATGCTCAGTATGCTGTTGCGTGCAAACTAAGCCGCACCTAGTCTAGGCGTCATAAAAGTGACGTGTCCATAAGCGTGGTTTAGTAACATTCAGCGGTCCATGGCTCAACGCCTAGTGTCGAACGTGGATTTAGTCTCAATTCATGAACAGTTACTAGTTGGGTTAGACTGACGTGCTTCAGACACAGAATCTTTGATTCAGATTTGCAATCAGAAAGGATACAATCAGCAAGACACTTTCGACTTGTGGAAGCGACAACAAGGAACGAAGAAGAAGAAGAACAGGATACAAGTCGTAAGTCAAAGCAGATTCATTTCCCCAAAAATAGTATATAATTCTTGCTTAGGGAAGAATGGCGGACACAGTGTAAAAGGAAGAGGGCATCCCTGGCACGTATTCGAACCAATTTTATGGGTTTATGAAATACCCGTAGAATTGGATATCCAATTCTATGGTTTCGTAAAACCCAATTCTATGGTTTCGTAAAACCCAATTCTATGGTTTCGTAAAACCCACAGAATTGGATATCCAATGGGGGAGTTTGCAAATAACTTTCGCGTACATGTGGTAGCGCTTTTTGTAAAAAAATAAATACTGCCTGCCCTCGATTTCGTCCCATCCTACGAGTTTCCAGAAAGTGAGGACAGGCGGGGAGGCGGTATTTATTACTTATCTTCATAGCTAAAAAATTTGCATAAAGAACAAAGGAAACAAAACAACAAAATACGCCACGCCATGTACGCGAAAGTTATTTGCAAACTGCCCCATTCTATGGTTTCGTAAAACCCAATTCTATGGTTTCGTAAAACCCACAGAAATGGATATCCAATTCTATGGTTTCGTGAAACCCAATTCTATGGTTTCGTAAAACCCACAGAAATGGATATCCAATTCTATGGTTTCGTGAAACCCAATTCTATGGTTTCGTAAAACCCAATTCTATGGTTTCGTAAAACCCATAGAATTGGATAACCAATTCTATGGGTATTTCATAAACCCATAGAATTGGTTCGAATACGTGCCAGGGATGCCCTCTTTCTTTTACACTGTGTCCGCCATTCTTCCCTAAGCAAGAATTATATATTTTTGATTTCCCTGATGGCGCGTTCACCAGACGTCCGTAAATCCGTACGTCCGTCCGTCCGTTGGTCAACCCATAATGTGTTCGTCCGTCCGTCCGTGAACGAATGGACGGACGGACGTACGGATTTACGGACGTCTGGTGAACGCGCCATGAGTACTTTATGCGTATGTGATATATGTACTTACGTATACTTATGATATTCTACGTGCTGCTAATAGCGCGTTCACCAGACGTCCTTAAATCCGTACGTCCGTCCGTTGGTCAACCCATAATGTGTTTGTCCGTCCATCCGTCAATCAATATGGTTGACGAACGAACGGACGTACGGATTTACGGACGTATGGTGAACGCGCCATAAAGAAGAAGGTTGTTTTTTCTAGCTTCTTTCTCTCGTGCCGAGAGAGAGAGAGAGAAAGAAAGGCAGGGGTTGTGTTGAAAATGCCGGTTGAAGATCTGGAGGAGTTTTTGAGAAAGAAGCATCCGGAGGTTTTCCGACGCCTGGACTTGTTGAGCATTGCACAATGCGTGGCTGTGAAACAACGTTCAACGCAAAGAAAAGTATGCAGACTTGACACCAGATTCACGTAGTAGCCACGAACTTTGCGTGATTTGCAACATTTTTAGGCAGCTCCTACGGACAATCAGCTATGCGTAGTGATTGATGGGGAATCCTGTTTGGAATGGTATGAATGGGCTTTATTCTTCTTCCTGGTTATCCTTGGCCATAGGAAAAGAAGCTCAGAGTTTCCATGCGATGCCGCGTTCACCAGACGTCCGTACATCCGTACGTCCGCACTTATCTAAATAGGAGTACATGGTCGTTTGCGGTTCTATGTACTCCTAGATAGTCTGGTGAAGCGGTATCACGTTTTCCTTTCAAGGTTTTTAGTTTAGCCAGTAAGAGTTCGCTATGGGAATCAAGGCGCGTTGCGTTATATAGATTAACAGTCCGTGGTTCGACTGTACTCATTTACTAGCAGAAATGCATGCAAGCTACGCAAGACGACTTTTGAGTCCCATAGCCAGCTCTCTTTGCCCCGACTATCGGCGCTATAAACAAAAGTTCGTTCATGGTTACAGTATGCTATGGTGTGCTTGTAGGCTGTACGGCGGCTGCTCTAGCGACTGGGCTTGTGGCGGACAGTGGAAGAGATTGCTGGAGTTTCAGGGTCAACTCTTGAGAGCTTTCCACGAGAAAAATATTCGATTGGTGATGTTCTTTAATGGGGCCTTTGAGAAACGTCGATTAGTCGATTGGAATGCAGCGCAGGTAGGATAGGGAAGGAGTTTGGGGTAAAGTCGGACGGCGGGATATTCGTAGGGTAAAATGGGGTAAACCCGGCCGCCTAGAGAGTGTTGGAAGCTGCGCTACACACGTGAATTGAATGAGTGCCGAGTGTACCCCTCTAATAAAACGGCCGGATTTACCCACACGGTAAGTACCCTATGCCATAACAACGAACCTTCTTTCTCACGAACAACGGAATGCTTGCTTGCGTCATTGGGCGAAATCAGACACGCGAAACCGCGACAACCACGAGCTCGATCGATACGAGTCTGATGTCGGCTATTGCATGTGCCCGTATGTGTTGCAGACCGAAATGGTGGACGTTCGGGCGCGTCAGGTGTTGCAGCATGTGCGTAGGAAGAAGACGCCGCCCCCCAAGACGCTGTGGAATCCGCCGGTGGGTCTGCGCTCCTGGCTGCGAATTGCCCTTCGCCGCAAGCGCGTATCCGTCTGCTGCAGTCTAGAGGATCACCAACAAGAGGTAGCGATGGATGTACTGTACCTAAAGTCGAGAAAACGCCACTGCTAAATGATAGCCGCATTGACAGAACACAAGCTTTAGCTCTCTGTGGCGAGATATCGCGAAATTTCTTATGTAGTACTGAAATGATTTGGCAACGCTAAGCCACGCAAACCACGACACCACGACCCTGTACGCCCGATGCGCATTTTTGTCGTCTTTGTCACACACGCGCATTTCTACCACTTTTGATTTTTCGGGCGTTTGCGAGCTTTAGCTTTGGCCGGAGTCTACGCCAAAGCGGTCTTGTTTTCGTCAATGCGGGTGGGGGGGGGGGAGGGTAATTTGGCCATGACGTTTTTGACCGCTTTGCTCTACGGTTGCTGATTCGTCAGAAATCCAGTGCTTAGTCGCTTGGCGTCCCCTCTGAACCAACCTTGATTTTCAGTGCAACTTTTGATCGGTAGTGAGTCGACTCGAAGGTCGGCGCCGTCGTCTTGCTCGTTTTTTCTTTCCGCGCCGATCTTCGCGTCGACTTCCGATCAAAAGTTACACTGATAATCAAGGCATCATTATTCCCGTAGGACGTGTGGATGTGCGACGCACGCACGCGCGCGCCGAATTCCACAATAAAATGTGGAGAAATTTTGCAAAGAAATGTGCAACAACGTGTGCGCAGCGTGACTTCATCCATTCACAGCGCAAGTAGTGAATAGGAAGGAGCGAAGGTGGTTGCGTTGTTGTTTGTGACAGGTGATGGCGTATGTGAGGAATCAGGACTGCCAGCGTGTGTTGTTGCTTGCGAACTGGAGTGAATACGTTTTCTTCGAGCCTCCTCGTCTGTTCAGCGCTCCTTCCCTACGCGTGACTCTCAATCCGCCGCGTCTGGACGTGAACGAAATGGTGCCGGAGGAAGTGGCGCGCCTTGTCAACCTCAGTTCAGACCGGTTCCGCCTTCTACCCGCTCTCTTAGGTGTGCCATAGACATCGGCCCGGTTTCCAGGGTGGGGGGTCTGTATGCTGGAGTAAAAAGTGGGGGATGCCGCATACCCCAGAAAAATTTTTCCTGACATACCCCCAGAATATCCAGCATACCCCCAAAGAGAAATAGTCTGTAACATACCCCCCAAAACACCAATATACCCCCAAATTTTATTGAAACTGGAGGTATGTTGGCGCTAATATGGGGGGGGGGGGGTATGTTTGGTGCTATGTGAACAGAAAATTATAGACTTGGGGTATGTTGACTTTCTTTTTTGGGGTGTACTTGGGGTATTGTTCAATTTTTAAAATCTGTGGGACTGCGTGGAGATATAATACGGATTTTAAAATCATTTTTTATAAATTTTTTTGCGCTTGATTATACGGGTACAGTATCCTTTCACTGGATGGATATACGGTTGGTTATTAAAAGTTCATTTTTTATTATGTGAGGGGGGTTGGGTGGGGGTATGCTACACAAACCCCTAACTGATCCCAGGCCGACGTCTGGCTATTATTACAATTACACACACTATGTGCAAAGTATGCATAATAAACCGTCCACCTTTCCGGACATGTAATTCAATTCGGAACCACACCTTAGATTTTTATGCGTCTACACCTTGTTTCAGGCAATTTTATTTTACCTCCTTCTGAGATGTCGGCCTTCTATGAGGAGATACTACCCAACGCCAGTCAGGATGAGATGGTAAGTAAAAATTGGCTTCGTGGGACCAGTGAATAATTACACACTATGTAGGGTACCATGGGGTAAATCCGGTCATGGGAAAATCCGGCTACTTAGGGCTGCATATCTCAGCAACCAATGGGGCGATTGAGACAAATACGATATCAATCGATTCCTTGAATTCTCCTCTTTCTAATGAGCTATTCGGTTCATCATTTGCTGAAACAGCAAGTTGAACGGCGCTTAGGTGGCCGGGTTTATGCCACAGTACCCTTCTGTGCATACACCGCTTCTTCGCGTTTTTGGGCAGGCTAATGCAATTGTCGGTTGCTGTAGAAAAGGGACCCGTTTGCTAACTGCGCGAAATGCCGCGTTCTTCCTGTGGCTGTGCCAGCTATGCATTGATTCTACGCAAACGAAGCGGGAGGGTGGGTAGTATGGGGTATGGGCCATGGGGTAAACCCGGACACCTAGGACGTTAACCAATAAAGCTGGCCGAGTTTACCCCATGATTCCCTACATGTTAACTTCAATCTTCAATGTATTTACAGCGAAATCCGTCCGTACTGCTTCCGGCCATTCTGTCCTACCTGCGCAAGATGGCGACGAACGTGTCCGACTTGAATGCGGTGGCGTCGGAGGTCTTTCGGAGTGAGAAGGAGACGAAGGAACGCGAGCGAAAGGCGGCGCTCTTTGTCGAGTCGGTGCAGTACTACTGGAACGCCAGCAAGGACCAATATCACAAATTCTTCAAGCCCAAAAGTAGGTTCTTGCACATTCTGCCTGCACGATTGATGCAGTTAACAAGGTATTGGTGCAGGCTGAAGCATGACAAAGCGTGCAAGACAGCCGAGAGTGTATTCGTGTCATGGTTGACAGCCTCTCTTCCTGCCTCAAAATGCACCAAACCCGTGCTTGTGTACATTTGAGTGGTAGAATCATGTCAGCAGTACCTACGTACTCTACTGTGTTGCGTTGAAGGAATTCTGGGCGGGAGCCACTCGACTGCGGATGCTGAAAAGAATAATTCGCACGAGTTCGCGGCGGAGAAGCAGCCACCGGAAGAGGAGGAGGAGGAACAGGATCAGGCGGCGGCGGAGAAACTGGAGGAAGGACAGAAAAGCAGCAGTCCCTCTTCTGTCCAGCAAGAGGAAAACGCCCCGGACTCCACGGATACGGGTAATGCCTCGTTCACATTGAAAGGAAACACGTTCGGCCTACGCCCGGCGCATCCATGGCTGTCCATGCCTTTACGAGTATCGAGCCATGTACACGCCGAGCGTACACCCGGCGCATGTCCTTCCAATGCAAATGGACCATGAAGGCTTAGGATTGGTTCACAAAATGCAAAGAAAGCAGCGCGCATTGTTTTGAGCGTGCCGAGTTAGTGATGAACCGTGAGTTTGCTGAGGAATGGTATTGTCTGTAAAAGGCGCTTGTTATGTGAATGAAAGTGGCGTGTGGTGTATTGAGTAATACGTAGCGTGTGTGTGCATGCATGTGTACGTGCATAAGTCACACTGTACCGCTACGTAGGCGGAAAGTGCTATGTGCACATGGTGCACGCACACTACAGATAGCACTTTCGGTCGAGGCCACAATTGCATATGTGTACCTATCTCAGCTGTCTTTTACGAATGGCCAAGTACGGTACTGTACAGCGTTATCCTTTGTCCGTGATAATTCTGCGAGCAACATTTTTCCTTTTTTTGCAGGAGCCGACGTACCCAACGGTCAAGCAGAGGAAGGCGAGGACGATGAGTTGGAGGATGAGTTAACCACCACCACCACGGAATCGGCGAGAGTGACAACGCCGACGAACGAGGCGACAGCGACGACTGCTGCCTCCACCTCCTCCACAAGAAGCACAGCTACGACGAAGGGAAATGCGTCTGTGAAAGGAAGCACTGCTGCTGCCTCCAGCAGTGCGACGGGTAGAGCGGGGAAAGGCGGGGCGAGTCTGCACTTCGTCCCGCCCGTCCACTCGGACATCCTGAGATTGGCGGCGCAACGACACGCCAGAGGCCTCATTCATCCCTGGATATACCAAATTCTCACCAGGGTAAGTACAGTACGTACGGTATTAGGCATACTGTAGAACGGCGAAACACGATACTTACGAGTTGACCCAGCGGCGTTTTTGTATGGTTGGTAGCGCAAATTTTTGAATGATGTTTCACGCCATTTGTCTATTTGTTTCTTGTTGCATTTTTGGTTGAGTACGTAAACAACAGTTCGATCCAGTGCATGATCTGAAGAAAGTACCTATATGTGTATCCGAAAGTTCGATTGATTGTACACTGCTGCTTTTTTCGTTCCATTCAGGCCGAGATCAAACTGGACGCTGCTCTGGAGGACGCGGGAGTGGGAGGTGGTTTGGGGTTGGGGCAGCAGGGGACGGAGGGCGTGGCGAGCGGGTCGCGCGTTTGGCACGGCGCCCGCCAGTCCGTCTACGCCATCCTCTTCGATCTCAACCACAAGCTGCTAGCGCAGAGTGCTAGTAGCAGCGACGATAGCGGATCGAACGAAAGCGAATCGGACAACTCATTTGAAGAAACGGCGTCCACCTCAGCAGCGAAACCTATGCGTAAGTAGTATGTTACGTACTGTGGTGCTTACGTCGGCGTCGTGTTTTTGCAAGACGGGGACGAACAGACAGTCAAGGTGGCATGAACATTCATTTTGTGATGAGAACATGCAGCATGTACGTACGTACGTACATAGTACGCCTGCTCTGCAGTGTGCACACTATTATGCTACTGCTAACGATAGACAGAACACACGCGGTTTGTTGTGTTGACCGTCACATCATTTCCTGATGCAACTGCTCTTGTTTCTTCAGAATTGTCTACTCAGATACGGGTGAAAGAGTGGGTGCCTTGCTCCGCCGGTGAGCAGCAGCATCGAGGCGAAGTGGGAGGAGTAGGCGGGAATCGAACTCGCGCCGCCGCCGCCGCGTCCGGCGCTCCCGAGCTGGTGTCGGCGGTGCCTCTGGCGTGGGGTGATGTGCCGACGGTGCGCCAGCTGTGGCTGGAGACGGACGAGAGCTTTCGCGAGCATCGTCTGCGCGCTTTTCTCGCCATATTTATCGAGAAACACAACCGACTCATCACGGATCAGGCCTGCGTGCCCAAACAATACCTGGTGCTCGTCTGCGTATTAAAGTACGGTCACAACGTTATTCATATTAGGGCGCTACTTGTTACACACGTAGCGTGTGGCATCTTCCGGCAAATTACCGTCCGTGAAGTACGAGTACCGTATTTTTGAGTGTACAATGTCTCCCTAGTACCTATTGTATATCCCCCAGTATGTCCACCCCCATGTTGACAAAACATAAATTCTGTCCAATGTACAGTAAATTCCCGTACCGTGTAGGGTGGCTAGTTACGCATGCGCTATTCGCTACTTGCGTTATGATTACTAGGCCGTTCCGGTGGTCTTGGGTCATGATGACCAGCTGAAGGGTCTGAGCTGTATGTTGTGTAGGTATATGATGTCATATTGGGACGAGTGTGGTCGGTTGCTGGATTTGCGGGAATTGGACGCGTTCCTGGCCGCTGCCGTTTCGCCGCAGAAGCTCGATCCGGAACACGTGCAGACCATGTCGGTAGGTATGTACCTAAGTACATGCTGCTGTGCAGTACGTTTGCTTTCACTGCAATTTACGTACATCTACTCCCGTATGGTATAAGTAGGTACGTGGGTAAATCAGAGCAGAAATCCGTGTTTGACTGTCTTTTTTCACAGCGCGTACAAGGTTCCCTAGCGAGCTTTGGCAGGACGCACAGTACAGTATAGCCAAGTGCTCCATTCGTTGTCCGATTTTGTATGGTTGTTGTCGGTTTTAGTTGCGCGAAGATCGATAGGTGGTCACGAGCTGACCCCTAGTGCACTTTTTCATTTTACTACCTTTATCAAAAATACAAAAATTCACAAACTGGTCCATGAGGATACATACATAGGTGCATACAACAGATTTTCCTGATGTTCGGATTGTTTTGTTCACAGGTGGCGAATCTGTCGCCTCGCGGTCTGGCGCTGGCGAGTGTATTTATGCAGGGCGTGGAGTTGGCGACGGTGGCGAACGACGCATGCGGAGCTCCCATCCCCTGGCATCTGCTCGGCCCCTGGATCTTCTTCGACGGAAAACTCTTCCAGCTGAAGCTGGAGCTGGCCACCCGCAAGCCGCCCCCCACCCTCTTCCAACTCTGCGAACGCAACGTAAGAGAAAACACACATTGTACCGGACGGGACTCGAACCCGGGCCCCTCGCTTACCATGTGAGTACTCTACCAATTGAGCTACACAATGACCGAAAGACTGGATCATATTCGTACAAGATTTTCCTTCCTGCTTCAATGAGGTTAGGTGGTTGTGAAGCATTTTCTTCACCCATCCGTTGGAACCTCTTTTTCCGGAGCTGATTTTGCCTCTCAGATGGCTGGAAATTCAGCAGTATCATACGCAAATTCAGCAATAGCCTCCTCTATAAGCACTGGCGGCCTTGTGGCCACATTGTAACGTTCATATGTGCAAGTGTTTCCATACAGCAGTAGGTCAAGTATCGTTAATTCTCTTCTCTGTTCAGGAAGAACAAGAGTCACTGGTCAACAGTATGCGTCGCGCCATTGTGGAGGTGAGAGTGGTAGGACGGTGGGGTACAGAGTCGGGTTGTTGTAGGCAACGTAGCGTAGATGGTAGATTCCCCTGTTTTGATCGAGGTGGTTGTCCAACCGCAAGCAAGGGGCATAGTTCAAGGCGCAGAAGACTTTTTCGTGGGAAAGTGTTTTTAAGAACATCCATGGCTGCGGTGAACAGAGTACTGTGGGGTAAACCCGGCCATGCAGTGAACCAGGCCACTTAAACTCTCCTGAACTTGCTGTTTCAGCGAACGATGAACCAAAAAAATAGCACATTTGAAAGAGGAGAGTTCAAGGAATCGATTGATATCACACTTGTCGTAATCGGCCCATTCTACGCTGAGATATAGGGTACTATGGGGTAAACCCGGTCACCCACGCTCCTTTGAACTTGCTGTTGCAGCAGACGGTGAACCAAATAGGTCGTTTGAAAGAGCAGAGTTCAAGGAATCGATTGATTGATATATTTGTCTCCATCGGCCATTGTTTGCTGAGATATGAGATGCAGCCCTGAAACTCATGTAGGATTTTCCCATGGCCGGGTTTACCCCATAGTACCCGACGTATGCAATTCTGAAACTCAGGTGGCTGGATTTCCTATGGCCGGGTTTACTCAAATAAATAAGTATCCTGCTTCAACGCACACGTGTATCGAATTCGTCGTGCGTCTCATCGTGCGTTTACTCGTCACGTTTGTCGCGCACTAGTGAAACACGTGAGACCTACTGGGAAGGGTAGTGAGTTTTTTTTTTACAGCTAATCACCATATGCACTAAGAGCCAGTGCTTGGTCGCGAAGGCGACCCCTCTGAACAAACCTTGATTTTCAGTGCAACTTTTGATCGGTAGTCGACGCGAAGGTCGGCGCGGTCGTCTTTCTTGCTTCGTCTTTTTCTTTCCGCGCCGACCTTCGCGTCGACTGCCGATCAAAAGTTGCGCTGAAAATCAAGGTTATTTCACAGGGGTCGCCTCGCGACCAAGCACTGGCTCATAGTGCATATGGTGAATAAGATTTTTTCCTTTTATTCTAGGCTCCACCAACCTCCGCCGACACTCTCCGAGAGGCAGAGAGAAGAGCGATGAAATGTCAGAGGCAGCCTGACAAGCTCTCAAGCTTCGTGTGGACTGTCCTGAAGCAATCGCAGAATGAGGATAAAGCTCTGTTGGCCAAGTTGCCATTAAACGACTCCAAGCCGCTGGTACGTACGTATAATACCGTATTTATCGGTGCATAACCACCCCCAATGCATACTGTAATGTTTCATGTATAGCCCCCTGGAGCTATATGATCGGTAAGCCCCGATTAGGGGGTAGGGGGGGGGGGCTATATTCGAGACGGGGCTATACAAGGGGGGGGGGGGGGTTTATATAAGAGGGCTTTTTGCATTAGTGACCAAAGTAAGATTATTTGACCCCTGAACTCGTATTTAAGGCTTATTTTGCTTTTTTCAAGCCAATGTGTTCTAAAACAGGTTACTCTTGTGCAAAAAATATCACTTTTGACCATGGCTGACCATGTCTGCTGAGGTGGTCATGAGGGGTGAAAACCAAAATGTATCCCAAACTGTCCCAAATGATGCGTCATCAACTCCTATGGCTAGAAACACGTCGAAAACGCTGTTCTCAGCCGTAAAAACCTTCGTTTTCGTCGTTTTTCACGGTCTCTGATATGGGGCTATATACGAGTACAAATGACGATAGCCACCGATTGGGGGGGGGGGGGGGGGGGGCTATATACGAGGGGGCTATATTCGAGGGGGCAATACACGAAGAGGGGTGCAGTATTTTGCGCAGTCCAAAATTCGCCGCCTGGTAAACAAATATACAAGTTTTGCAAAATGGTGAAGTTTTGATTTCCGTTTTGTTTTTCACCGTTTTGCAAAACTTGTATATTTGTTTACCAGGCGGCGAATTTTGAACTGCGCAAAATACTGCAACTGCAGCCCTTAGCTAAGTGCACTGCGAGATCACGCACAGCGTTATCGCGAAAGGCGAATGCATAGCCCCATATGTACTGTGCAGTCATAAGCTAGCCATGACCATTCCCACACCAAGCTAGACGCCTGTAAGCCCGCTTGGGAGTGTATCACGTGCTTTTTACCTTAAAAATATGCGTCAACGCACCTCTCAAAAACATAAAAAATGTCCCATGCATAACCACCCCCCAATTCATAGCCCCATATAGGACATCTCGATTTTTGTATAGCCTCATGGGGCTATGCACCGGTAAATACGGTATTTATTACTGTGGGCTATGTACAATAGGACATTTTTTGTTTTGCCAATATGGGCCTATGCATGGGGATATGCACCGGTAAATACGTCAGAC
Organism: Epsilonema sp. ZAB3_2; assembly: GCA_030247985.1. Lineage (NCBI taxonomy): Eukaryota > Metazoa > Nematoda > Chromadorea > Desmodorida > Epsilonematidae > Epsilonema > Epsilonema sp. ZAB3_2. The sequence continues at coordinate 42,149 of JASAMW010006325.1, forward strand.
ATCGGCACGGTTTCCAGGGTGGGGGTCTGTCACTGGGGTTATGCTGGAGCAGAAAAGTGGGGGCTGCCGCATACCCCAGAAAAATTTTTTATGCTGGAGCAGTAAAGTGGGGGCTGCCGCATACCCCAGAAAAATTTTTTATCTAGCATACCCTCAAAAAGAAATATTCTGTGACATAAACCTACTCAAAAAATAACCAGCATACCCCCAAATTTCACTCAAATGGGGTTATGTCGAAGCTATGGGGGTATGTAGCGAAGGTATGGGGTAAGGTTATGTTTGGGGTTATGTGAGCAGAAAACCATAGACTGGGGGTACGCGTGGGGTATATTTGTGGGGTGTATTTGGGGTATTGTTCAGTTCCTTCAAATCTGGGGGACTGCGTGGGGTTGTGTGTGAGGGGTGCTAAACATATCCTCAAGTAACCCCAGGCCGACGTCTGAATACGGTGTTTTATTTTTTAGCATGGCAAACAGCAGCATCCTCTCTTGCGGCTGGAAGGCTACGTGGAACGGGCGATCGCGGACACCATTGCGCGTTTCCCCGGGAAAAGAGTCGGGCCTCTACTTCAAGCCCTATCAACGAAGTGTCGCCGGTTTCTGGATCCTCCCATAAAGCGAGGTGAGGTGAATTCTGCCTGCACGATTGATGCGATGGTACTTACTGTACATTATTTTTCCTGCGTTACTCTCTTCTAAAGCGAGGTGAGGTGAATTCTGCCTGCACGATTGATGCAGTTAACAAGGTATTGGTGCAGGCTGAAGCATGACAAAGCGTGCAAGACAGCCGAGAGTGTATTCGTGTCATGGTTGACAGCCTCTCTTCCTGCCTCAAAATGCACCAAACCCGTGCTTGTGTACATTTGAGTGGTAGAATCATGTCAGCAGTACCTACGTACTCTACTGTGTTGCGTTGAAGGAATTCTGGGCGGGAGCCACTCGACTGCGGATGCTGAAGAGAATAATTCGCACGAGTTCGCGGCGGAGAAGCAGCCACCGGAAGAGGAGGAGGAACAGGATCAGGCGGCGGCGGAGAAACTGGAGGAAGGACAGAAAAGCAGCAGTCCGTCTTCTGTCCAGCAAGAGGAAAACGCCCCGGACTCCACGGATACAGGTAATGCCTCGTTCACATTGAAAGGAAACACGTTCGGCCTACGCCCGGCGCATCCATGGCTGTCCATGCCTTTACGAGTATCGAGCCATGTACAGAGTGTCCCATAATAAACTCCGGGGGTTTCCGCGGTAATAACTCTTGAGTTAAAGCTCAGATTTCAATGCGGTTTTTTCTATTATGTAGCCAAGGCTTCAACTTAGATACATGCAAAATTTCATCTGCGTAGCTTCTTTGGTTATGGTTTTATTGGTCTTCAAAGTTTTGGTCCCGTTTTTTGCAGTTTTTCCCTCAGTACTGTAGAATTGCGGTTTTAAGATAACTCAAATTTGCATTTACGCTTCCAGACTTTGAATTGACATCCACACGTCAAGTTCTTTCGCTATGTGGATTGCTCTGAGGCACTTAGAACAAAATTGGCAGGGGTTGATAGCAAATTATGCCAAAAAATGTGCCGAATTTGCTTATTTGGGGGAAAGTCCATAGAAATTGGGGGCTAGAGAATGTAGCTGTTTTGAACCAGTTCTAATTGAAGTAGAATCATGAAATTTTGCCTGCATCTAAGTTGAAGCCTTGGCTACATAATGCAAAAAACCGCATTAAAATCTGAGCTTTAGCTCGAGAGTTATTACCGCGGAAAGCCCCGGAGTTTATTATGGGACACCCTGTACACGCCGAGCGTACACCCGGCGCATGTCCTTCCAATGCAAATGGGCCATGAAGGCTTAGGATTGGTTCACAAAATGCGAAGAAAGCAGCGCGCATTGTTTTGAGCGTGCCGAGTTAGTGATGAACCGTGTAGAGTTGTGAGTTTGCTATTGTCTGTAAAAGGCGCTTGTTGTGTGAATGAAAGTGGTGTGTGGTGGAAGGAACGATTGATTGAGTAATACGTTGTGTGTGCATGTGCATGCATGTGTACGTACGTACTGTACACAAGTCACACAATGCACCGCTACGTAGGCGGAAAGTGCTATGATGTACACACGGTACACACAACAGATAATACTTTTGGTCCACGCCACAAACGCGTACATGTACCTATCACAGCAGTCTTTTACGAATAGCCAAATACCGTGCAGCGTTATCCCTTGTCCGTAATAATTCTGTGAGCAATCTGATTCTTTTCCACTTTTGCAGGAGCCGACGTACCCAACGGTCAAGCAGAGGAAGGCGAGGCCGAGGAGTTGGAGGATGACTTAACCACCACCGCAACGGAATCGACGCGCGTGCCAACGCCGACGAACGAGGCGACAGCGCAGACTGTTGCATCCTCCTCTACTACCACAAGAAGCACGTCTACGACGAAGGGGAATGCGCCTGTGAAAGGAAGCAGTGCTGCTGCCTCCAGCAGTACGACGGGTAAAGCGGGGAAAGGCGGGGCGAGTCTGCACTTCGTCCCGCCCGTGCCTCCCTGGCCTCTTCTGGGCTCATCCTGGCCAGCGGAAGTTCACTATGGAACTCAAGTCGCGTAGCGTACTTCGCGTGTACTCCCGCAGAAAAGTACTGTTGCGTAGGAGTACAGAAAGCACGGAGAGAAATCGTCATTTGCGATTCTATTTTACGCAACACGCCTTGAAATTTATAGCGAACTCTTCTCGACCAGACTAATATTGCTGTATATTTCAACGTTTCCCTTTGTAATGCAGATATTCAAAGTCTATCCACCGGACCCCTGGAGGTGAGTGATGGAGAAACGGAGGCTGCGATATCTTCGCACAACTCTCCTGCGACAACCATTGTGAGTTGGAATACGGCACGCAGAGTGTTCATTCGAAAGCGCATCGCCTGAGCTTTTCAACAAGCGTCTGTGTGCACCTTGAAATGATGACAAAGTTGTTGAGGCTAAAAAATTTTGGACGAACCCTGGGATCGAACCGGGGTCCGTATTCCTCAAAGTCGCGAAGCCTACCACTGCGCTACTAGGGCGAAGTACTTGTAATGTTATTTGCATAACCTGAGTATCAATTGATTCCTTTGAACTCTCCTCTGTCAAATGAACTCTTTGAGCTCATTATGAACTCATTATGTCGCTCTTTGACTATTGTGTTTGTGTGTGTGTAGGAGAGGGTGGCCTTTTCGGATTGGATAAATTCGAAGTTGGCGGCGGACTCTGACTTGCAGCATCTCTTGCCCATTTCACAGCAGGTGGACGACGACCTCTACCGGAAAGTTGGCGACGGACTCATCCTTTGGTATCTCCAGCCAAAACCCTTCCCGTTTTGCTGCTCACCTACGTACCCTTATATCGAGTATGTACAGAATGTGTGTTTGGTACAGTGCATGTGTGTGGCGGTGTGAGTGTTGCAGCAAATTGATCAATTTGGCGGTGGAGGACACTATAGATGAGCGAGCGATGAACAAGCGCAATCTGACCGTGTACGCGAAACGCGAAAATCTGACGCTGGCGCTCAACTCCGCCGCATCCATCGGCTGCTCCATCGCCAACATCGACGCCGACGACATCTCCAAGGCAAAACCGCATCTCGTCCTAGGACTACTCTGGCAAATTATCAGGGTACGCACGCATTCCTTCCGTACGTGCTCTCTCAAGCTTTCCAACTCATGATGATGCAGGTCTTTTATTGACTTTTGTGTTTGTTGCAGATCGGTTTGTTCAATCTGATCGACTTGGTGCACGTGCCGGAGCTGGCGCGCCTGCGCAAGGAGGGTGAGACGGTGGCGGATCTGCAGAAGCACAGTCCGGAGGAGATCCTCATTCGATGGGTAAACTACCATCTGAAGATGACTCCTGGAATAGAGCGACGCCTCCACAACTTCACCACCGACATTCAGGACTCCGAAATCTACGCCCGACTCATGAAAAAGATCGCTCCCCCCAACGACAGAAGAGTCGCCGTTAATCCCCTCCATGTGAGAGAGAGAGAGAGAGAGAGAGAGAGTATGGATATTCTTTTTGTATGGCTAAAGTGTGTGTATGTATAGGAGGACGACGAAGTGCGGCGGGCGGAGGCGATGCTGGGGGTCGCGGAGAAGCTGGATTGTCGCGCCTTCGTCAGTGCTCAGGATGTGGTAAACGGCGTCTGCAAGCTCAACTTGGCCTTCGTCGCCAACCTCTTCAACACCTGGCCCGGTCTCAAATCGGAGGCAGGAAAAATTGGTAAGGAGGAGAGCCAGCGGCTTTCCTCCACGAATTTTTCCTACATAGGTATTGACCGGCTGTCCTAGGTTGGCAGTGTACGCAATTCACTAATCAACCCCGCGTGCGACGCTTTAGTAGCTCTTGGTCTGTTCTTGGTCACTTCTTTGTCAGAGACATTCGCAAACGACGTTTCAATTATTTGTATCAGCCTTAACGTACCTAGTCTTGGTCTCCTACTTATGAACCACAAGCACTGTTTGCGTGATCGGTGGAAAGAGCGAGTGACCAAGAACGTAGCAAGACCTTTGGTAGCAGCGTAGTAGCGAGAATAGACAAGCGCCGGGCAGCGGTCAACAGATATCGATTTTCCTTCACTATGTACGTAAACTGTCAACTCAGGACAGCCATATAATAAGGAGTACTCCGTTGTACTGTACGTGCTTCAGGGGACTTCTCTGAGCTGGAGGAGACGCGGGAAGAGAAGACGTACCGCAACTGGATGAACAGTATGGGCGTAAATCCGCAGGTGAACTGGCTCTATTCTGACCTATCCAACGGCATCATCATCTTACAGGTACATCTCACCATCATACTGTTAGTTGCTTGGCACCTCGAGGGACGTGCAACAGTAGTGCGCCGCACGCGCGTTGAGTAAACTCCCGGGGGATTCCCTAGAAGTATGCGATGAAGCATAGGGAGGCCGGTGAATTCACCGGGAGTTTGACTTGAACTCACGGACACGTGAGTAAAGGTTCGCGCTTGGGAACAAGTTGGACGTTAGAACTCGAAGTTCAGACTCGCCGTGACACGTGAATAGCGCGCTAGTGTACGAATGATTGATCGTTTGTCGACTTGCAGCTGTTCGACATCATTCGTCCCCGTTCCGTGGACTGGTCGAAAGTGCAGAAGAAGTGTCATCCCATGTACACGATGGTAAATCATATCAGAAACTGCAGCTACGCCATCGAGCTGGGCAGGAGGGCGCAGTTCAGCCTGGTCGGCATCCAGGGAAAGGACATCTACGACGGAAATCGCACTCTCACCCTTGGTAACTATTGTATAAACTACTCTGCCATACGCTTCTTGCTTCTCTTCTTTGATTGATAACGTCTTTCAGCTTTGGTGTGGGAATTGATGCGCGCCTACACGCTCAGTGTGCTGTCCAGCGTTACAACCAGCACTGACAAGGATCGGCTTATTATCACAGACGACGAGATAAAGAACTGGGTCAACGAAAAGGTACTACTACCAAAAATATATAATTCTTGTTAGGGGAAGAATGGCGGACGTAGTGAAAAGAAACGAAGCAATCCCTGACTAGTTTTGGCCTCAATAAATTGGATCCCAATTTATTGGATATTACGAAACCTTTTTATTGGATATCCTATTTATTGGATATGGAATCCCCAATAAAAAGGTTTCGTAAAATCGAATAAATTGGATATCCAATAAAGAGGTTTCGTATTATCCAATATAGGATATCCAATAAAAAGGTTTCGTAATATCCAATAAATTGGATATCCAATAAATTGGGCTCCAATCAAAACTAGTCAGGGATTGCTTCGTTTCTTTTCACTACGTCCGCCATTCTTTCCCTAACAAGAATTATATATTTTTGCTACTACTGTGTTGTGTAGGACCCGGGTACGTAGTTATATAGTTATGCACGTACGTAGTACGTACGTACGTACGTACATACATACATACATACATACATGTAATACACTCATACATACATACATACATAAGTACGCACATACATACATACAGAGATAGATGTAGAAGGATGCGTCAGAGGGGTGGGTTTTGTATTGTTGCAGTTGAATAAGAGCGGGAAGAGCAGTCGTATCGGCAGTTTCCAGGACTCGAGTATCAGCGACGCCAAGGTGGTCTGCGACTTAATCGACGCCATACAACCCGGCACCATCGACTACAATCTGCTCGAGGACGGACAATCATTCGAGGTATTCTTCTCTATTCTTTCGCTTGTAGCTTGTGCCTGAATGAAGTACGTATGCAGAACTGCAGTGTGGTATGGCTTCGAGGCGGTGACCTACAGCCATACGTAGGCATAAACGCGCCTGGTGTTGCTGTTGTAGCTGAGTAGGTCAGGTAGTACTGTGTATGTTGTACTAGGAGAAGCTGGCGAATGCCAAGTACGCGATCACGGTGTCGAGAAAGATAGGCGCCAAAGTCTACGCGCTTCCGAAAGATATCGTGGAGGTGGAGCCGAAGATGGTGATGACGGTGTTCGCCTGTCTAATGGCCAGGGATTACTGTAAAGATCGGTGTATAGCCCTGCAGGGCAATACAAACAAGATCAGCCAATTTGGGCGGGCTCTATGCGGGATCGGGGAATACAAAAGCTCGGGCTATACAAGCGACTTTTTACCTCCTGCTCATTTTTGCTCCAATTTTCACCGTAAATGTTATCATGTAGTGAATGGTCCCACTTTTGGTATACTGCTCGATCTCAAAGCTGTCTTGCGAGGCAGCAATCGGTATTTTCACTTGCTGTGCTCACATGCCAGCTTCCAACAGCAATAAACAAACTGCCAATGACGGTGCATTCCATTGTCAACCAATCTGTTGACCGCTGCCCGGCCCTTGTCTATTCTCGCTACTACGCTGCTACCAAAGGTCTTGCTACGTTCTTGGTCACTCGCTCTTTCCACCGATCACGCAAACAGTGCTTGTGGTTCATAAGTAGGAGACCAAGACTAGGTACGTTAAGGCTGATACAAATAATTGAAACGTCGTTTGCGAATGTCTCTGACAAAGAAGTGACCAAGAACAGACCAAGAGCTACTAAAGCGTCGCACGCGGGGTTGATTAGTGAATTGCGTACACTGCCAACCTAGGACAGCCGGTCAATACCTATGTAGGAAAAATTCGTGGAGGAAAGCCGCTGGCTCTCCTCCTTACCAATTTTTCCTGCCTCCGATTTGAGACCGGGCCAGGTGTTGAAGAGGTTGGCGACGAAGGCCAAGTTGAGCTTGCAGACGCCGTTTACCACATCCTGAGCACTGACGAAGGCGCGACAATCCAGCTTCTCCGCGACCCCCAGCATCGCCTCCGCCCGCCGCACTTCGTCGTCCTCCTATACATACACACACTTTAGCCATACAAAAAGAACATCCATACTCTCTCTCTCTCTCTCTCTCTCACATGGAGGGGATTAACGGCGACTCTTCTGTCGTTGGGGGGAGCGATCTTTTTCATGAGTCGGGCGTAGATTTCGGAGTCCTGAATGTCGGTGGTGAAGTTGTGGAGGCGTCGCTCTATTCCAGGAGTCATCTTCAGATGGTAGTTTACCCATCGAATGAGGATCTCCTCCGGACTGTGCTTCTGCAGATCCGCCACCGTCTCACCCTCCTTGCGCAGGCGCGCCAGCTCCGGCACGTGCACCAAGTCGATCAGATTGAACAAACCGATCTGCAACAAACACAAAAGTCAATAAAAGACCTGCATCATCATGAGTTGGAAAGCTTGAGAGAGCACGTACGGAAGGAATGCGTGCGTACCCTGATAATTTGCCAGAGTAGTCCTAGGACGAGATGCGGTTTTGCCTTGGAGATGTCGTCGGCGTCGATGTTGGCGATGGAGCAGCCGATGGATGCGGCGGAGTTGAGCGCCAGCGTCAGATTTTCGCGTTTCGCGTACACGGTCAGATTGCGCTTGTTCATCGCTCGCTCGTCTATAGTGTCCTCCACCGCCAAATTGATCAATTTGCTGCAACACTCACACCGCCACACACATGCACTGTACCAAACACACATTCTGTACATACTCGATATAAGGGTACGTAGGTGAGCAGCAAAACGGGAGGGATTTGGCTGGAGATACCAAAGGATGAGTCCGTCGCCAACTTTCCGGTAGAGGTCGTCGTCCACCTGCTGTGAAATGGGCAAGAGATGCTGCAAGTCAGAGTC
>JASAMW010006326.1:0-29316 GCA_030247985.1 Epsilonema sp. ZAB3_2
TAGTTTCTTCCATGAATTTTTACGATGGCTGATGAGCAGAATACAGTAGCAGATCAGCAGCATACAGATGGCGAAAACAATGAAGTGAAAGTGAAGAAGGAAACTGTCAACACGGACTGAGGTATCAATAGCCATTAGTTTTCTTGCCTTTCAAAAATATGTCATTGAAACTCTCTGTTCCGTGATGGCTCATTCACATTGGAAGGAAACGCGTCAGGCGTACGCCCAGCGCATCCATGACGTCCATGCCTTTGCTGTCGAGTCATGGACCCACCATATGTAGCGCATATCTCCGACTCTTATGTGAATGGGCCATGACACTGCTGTTGTTTTGTCGGTATTTGAGTTATGCCCTCATTTTTGCACAGTCGATTGGCTCTGTTGAGTCAGGAACAATACTGAGCAAAGGAGCATTCACAATGAGGGGTGATACGTACGTACTCTGGGCTGGGCGTACTGTACGTTTATATGATCGTGACATGCGCCCGGACGTACCGTACGCCTTGCCCTGTATTCGTACAATTGTGAACCAGCCTTGAAACATCTGACATTGGTTTACAGAAACCTTGCTCATCTTCCGCCTGTGACACTCGTATTGCTTCATCTTCCAGGCAAATTCCTCGACCAAAAGTATTTCTTCGCTTGCTGCTAAACGTTGGAAACTATTAGCTTCTGCATTACTCCGAAAGCGCAGCTCGTGTACCTCAGATTTATGCCGCGTTCAGATTAAACGATGTAGGGTACCGTGGGGTAAACCCGAACACCTAAACTTTTCTGAACTTGCCGTTTCTGCAAATGATGAATATGGTAACTCATTTGAAAGAGGAGAGTCAAGGAATCGATTGGTAGACTACTTGTCTCAATCGGTCGTATGGTTGCTGAGATATACTTACTAGGTGTCCGGGTTTACCCCACGGTACCCTGCGTTCGATGTACGCTCGAAAAAGTCCATGGTTCTCCATGCTTTTTCGGGCGTAAGTCGACCGTTACGTCCGTCGCTAATCTGAACGCGGCATTAGCCTCGATTCGTCGATTTCCTGGCTTTGGTCTCGTTCAATTCGCTCCATTTTTATCAATAAACTCTGATCCTGATGATAGAAAATGGCAACTTGCAACATTTCCACATTGCGACCACTTGGACATGAATGTTGCTGTGCAAATTCCACCAGATACGGTCACGTTAGCTGAACTGCAAGGCTTCAACAATACTGGCAACGTATGCATATGGCCATCAGAAGAAGTTTTGTCTCACTACTGCTTGAGAAATGCCAAATTGTTTCATGGCAAGAGAGTCTTGGAGCTGGGAGCTGGCATGTCAGGCTTGGCCAGTTTTGCAGTTGCAATGGGTTGCAAACCTGGAAAAGTGAGAGTCGATTGGACTTTTCGTTATTTTACCATGATTGGAACGCCTAAATGTCTTGTTTTTTCTTTCCATATCTATTCAGGTGATAATCACTGATGGCAATGTAACTTCTTGCCAGAACCTGCGGTCAGCCCTGGAGAAAAATTGTCAACTCCATCCCAGCTGGGATTTGAGTTCACTCGTTGAAATCCGGCAGCTGGTGTGGGGTCAAGATGAGCATTTTGCAGACTTTCTGGGGTCTGTGGACATAATTCTGGCTGCCGACTGTTTATTTTTCGATGAATTTCGCCAATCTTTGTTGGAGACGATGGTCAAACTGCTGTCAGCTGACGGCAAGGCGCTGATTTTCGCTCCGAGCAGGCACGGAACTTTGGAGAAGTTTGTTGAGATGGCGAAAAAATGCGAGCAGTTTGAAGCTTTGAGTTTACTGACAGATTACGATACCGTTGTGACAATGAAACAGGAGGAATTTGTCACGGAAAAGACAGATGATTATGATGTAAATTTGCATTTTCCAAAGCTGTTACAATTACAAAAGTAAAGGAACCAGAACCAAATAAATACTTTGCACGGATGGTCTGCCAAATAAATATTGCCAAGTACTAAAGGTGTAATTCAGGACACCTCAACGTCACTGTGTTTCCATTTCCATTGATTTTCAAAATTGACCAACAGTAATTGTCAAATCCTTGCCCTTTTCCACAATCCGAATCGTAACACGATTTCAGATTTTCCCCGCTGATATTGTAATAGCCTACTACATATACGTAACCTCTTCATCACATATTCGACCGACGCCATAATGAAGTGCAGCTTTCAAACGCTGGAAAAAAGGCGACATTTTATGGCATTTATACCACCAGCAGCGACTTACTGTACATACGACTTTCTACATTGCTATAATTTGTATCACAATCAAGCAGCTACGTACATGTAGTAGGCTACTACAGTATACAGACGGGGAAAATCTGCAATCGTGCTACCATTCGGATTGTGGAAAAGGGCAAGGATTTGACAATTACTGTTGGTCAATTTTGAAAATCAATGGAAATGGAAACACAGTGACGTTGAAGTATATAAATACACCTTTTAGTACTTGCAATATTTTATTTGGCAAACCATCCGTGCAAATTATTTTATTTGGTTCTGGACCTCTACTTTTTGTAAATTGTAACACTTTTGGAAAATGCAAATTTACATCATAATCATCTGTCTTTTACGTGACAAATTCCTCCTGTTTCATTGTCACAACGGTATCGGTAATCTGTCAGTAAACTCAAAGCTTCAAACTGCTCGCATTTTTTTCGCCATCTCAACGAACTTCTCCAAAGTTCCGTGCCTGCTCGGAGCGAAAATCAGCGCCTTGCCGTCAGCTGACAGCCGGCAGTTTGACCATCGTCTCCAACAAAGATTGGCGAAATTCATCGAAAAATAAACAGTCGGCAGCCAGAATTATGTCCACAGACCCCAGAAAGTCTGCAAAATGCTCATCTTGACCCCACACCAGCTGCCGGATTTCAACGAGTGAACTCAAATCCCAGCTGGGATGGAGTTGACAATTTTTCTCCAGGGCTGACCGCAGGTTCTGGCAAGAAGTTACATTGCCATCAGTGATTATCACCTGAATAGATATGGTAAGAAATGACAAGACATTTAGGCGTTCCAATCATGGTAAAATAACGAAAAGTCCAATCGACTCTCACTTTTCCAGGTTTGCAACCCATTGCAACTGCAAAACTGGCCAAGCCTGACATGCCAGCTCCCAGCTCCAAGACTCTCTTGCCATGAAACAATTTGGCATTTCTCAAGCAGTAGTGAGACAAAACTTCTTCTGATGGCCATATGCATACGTTGCCAGTATTGTTGAAGCCTTGCAGTTCAGCTAACGTGACCGTATCTGGTGGAATTTGCACAGCAACATTCATGTCCAAGTGGTCGCAATGTGGAAATGTTGCAAGTTGCCATTTTCTATCATCAGGATCAGAGTTTATTGATAAAAATGGAGCGAATTGAACCACACCAAAGCCAGGAAATCAACGAATCGAGGCTAATGCCGCGTTCAGATTAGCGACGGACGTAACGGTCGACTTACGCCCGAAAAAGCATGGAGAACCATGGACTTTTTCGAGCGTACATCGAACGTAGGGTACTGTGGGGTAAACCCGGACACCTAGTAAGTATATCTCAGCAACCATACGACCGATTGAGACAAGTAGTCTACCAATCGATTCCTTGACTCTCCTCTTTCAAATGAGTTGTCATCTTGAGTCGGTTGCAGAAACGGCAAGTTCAGAAAAGTTTAGGTGTTCGGGTTTACCCCACGGTACCCTACATCGTTTAATCTGAACGCGGCATAAATCTGAGGTACACGAGCTGCGCTTTCGGAGTAATGCAGAAGCTAATAGTTTTAAACAGTTTAGCAGCAAGCGAAGAAATACTTTTGGTAGAGGAATTTGCCTGGAAGATGAAGCGATACAATTGTTCACAGGCGGAAGATGAGCAAGGTTTCTGTAAACCAATGTCAGATGTTTCTTGGCTGGCTCACGAATCGAACGAAATAGGCAAGGCGTACGGTACGTCCGGGCGCATGTCATAAAAATCATCAACGCTACAGTACGCCCAGCCCACAGTTGGTGCGTATCACCCCTCATTGTGAATGCGCCTTTGCTCAGTCAAGTTTTTATGACTCAACAGAGCCAATCGACTGTGCAAAAATGAGGGCATAACTCAAATACCGACAAAACAACAGCAGTGTCATGGCCCATTCACATACTAAGAGTCGGAGATATGCGCTACATATGGTGGGTCCATGACTCGACAGCAAAGGCATGGACGTCATGGATGCGCTGGGCGTACGCCTGACGCGTTTCCTTCCAATGTGAATGAGCCATCACGGAACAAGAGTTTGGATGACATATTTTTGAAAGGCAAGAAGACTAATGCGATCATACCTCAGTCGTGTTGACAGTTTCCTTCTTCACTTTCACTTCATTGTTTTCGCCATCTGTATGCTGCTGATCTGCTACTGTATTCTGCTCATCAGCCATCGTAAAAATTCATGGAAGAAACTAGCTAATTCAAAGGCGCAAGCACCACGTTCGCCATAACAGCGTAGGTGCGTATATGTTTAGAGCTTCCGTTGACGTTGTTCCTCTCAATTTCCAGCTTTGGCGCAGCTGGAGCTTCGCAGTCAAAAATATGTTGGCGGATTTCCATTCCAATAAAAACTTGCTAAATGCTTTTGCGTTGAGTTGCAAGCTGTTTCAATATTATTGCGTTGTTGTTTGGAATATTTTAGTGTATTGTTTTTGTCGTTTTTCTCCCTTGCAGCCCTGAATAGTGAAGAAATATGTTGCTTCGAAGTGGCTACGATAACACTGAGCACGGCGTCGTGCGTCCATTTGTGCGTATGCGTGAATTAGTACTATAATTTTTCCGTGCCAGAGAAACAGCAATAACCGACGCGCGGAAGGAAAGTCCAAATTTCTGGAACTGGATGCAACCGGGAGCGACTCCATCTGAAGGGTAAAAGGCTAGAAACAAAGTGTTGTTGCCGTTGATGTGGTTTTTAGGCTAATTTCGGGCGTATCTAATATCTACCGTCTTGGCCTACACACGTCACATTGGCATTGCTAACCGCTGTATTTAGTTATTTTTCTTTACAGAATTTGTCGTAAAATAGAGATCAATCTGCGCAGTTTTTGCGACGTGTCAGTTTTGATGGCACTATTTTTTGTTTGCGGAGTTGCATGTGATGTGTGGTAAAAAATAATATTTTACTAGAATTTGGCTAGTTTCTTCCATGAATTTTTTCGATGGCTGATGAGCAGAATACAGTAGCAGATCAGCAGCATACAGATGGCGAAAACAATGAAGTGAAAGTGAAGAAGGAAACTGTCAACACGAAGCTGAGGTATGATCGCATTAGTCTTCTTGCCCTTCAAAAATATGTCATTGAAACTCTCTGTTCCGTGATGGCTAATTCACATTGGAAGGAAACGCGTCAGGCGTACGCCCAGCGCATCCATGACGTCCATGCCTTTGCTGTCGAGTCATGAACCCACCATATGTAGCGCATATCTCCGACTCTTATGTGAATGGGCCATGACACTGCTGTTGTTTTGTCGGTATTTGAGTTATGCCCTCATTTTTGCACAGTCGATTGGCTCTGTTGAGTCAAAAACTTGACTGAGCAAAGGCGCATTCACAATGAGGGGTGATACGTACGTACTCTGGGCTGGGCGTACTGTACGTTTATATGATCGTGACATGCGCCCGACGTACGTACGCCTTGCCTATTTCGTTCGATTGTGAACCAGCCTTGAAACATCTGACATTGGTTTACAGAAACCTTGCTCATCTTCCGCCTGTGACACTCGTATTGCTTCATCTTCCAGGCAAATTCCTCGACCAAAAGTATTTCTTCGCTTGCTGCTAAACGTTGGAAACTATTAGCTTCTGCATTACTCCGAAAGCGCAGCTCGTGTACCTCAGATTTATGCCGCGTTCAGATTAAACGATGTAGGGTACCGTGGGGTAAACCCGAACACCTAAACTTTTCTGAACTTGCCGTTTCTGCAAATGATGAATATGGTAACTCATTTGAAAGAGGAGAGTCAAGGAATCGATTGGTAGACTACTTGTCTCAATCGGTCGTATGGTTGCTGAGATATACTTACTCGGTGTCCGGGTTTACCCCACAGTACCCTACGTTCGATGTACGCTCGAAAAAGTCCATGGTTCTCCATGCTTTTTCGGGCGTAAGTCAACCGTTGCGTCCGTCGCTAATCTGAACAGCGGCATTAGCCTCTCGATTCATCGATTTCTGGCTTTCGTTACGTTCAATTCGCTCCATTTTTTATCAATAAACTCTGATCCTGATGATAGAAAATGGCAACTTGCAACATTTCCGCATTGCAACCACTTGGACATGAATGTTGCTGTGCAAATTCCACCAGATACGGTCACGTTGGCTGAACTTGCAAGGCTTCAACAATACTGGCAAGGCGTTCGTCGTGGGGCGCATGTCACGATCATATAAACGTACAGTACGCCCAGCCCAGAGTACATACATATCACCCTAATTGGAACATGCCGCTTTTGCTCATGCGAGGTTTTTGATTCAACCAGAGCCAATCGACTGTGCAAAAATGAGGGCATAACTCAAATACCGACAAAACAACAGCAGTGTCATGGCCCATTCGCGTAAGAGTCGGAGATATGCGCTACATATGGTTGATTGATGACGACGAGACAGCAAAGGCATGGACGTCATGGATGCGCTGGGCGTACGCCTGACGCGTTTCCTTCCAATGTGAATGAGCCATCACGGAACAGAGAGTTTCAATAATTTATTGCGTTGTTTGTTTGGAATATTTTTAGTGTTCTTGTTTTTGTCGTCTTTTCTTTTCCCTTCTGCAGCCCCCCCTGAATAGTGCAAGAAATATGAATTGCCTTCGAAGTGGCTACAGATGACGCTGAGCACCGGCCGTCGTAAGCGTCCATTTGTGCCGAATTTATGCATGAATCTTGGTCTCAAGTTGTTACGTGCGAGAGAGAAAACGGGAGGCCGGGATCAGACCGGACCGCCGGGGAAGGAGAGAAGTCTCAAATTTCTGAGCACACTGGACTGCAACCGGAGCGACTCCATTCTGAAAGGTAAAAGGGCTGAGAACAAAGTTGTTGTTGCCGTTGATGTGGTTTTTAGGCTAATTTCGGGCGTATCTAATATCTACGGTATTGGCCTACACACGTCACGTTGGCATTGCTAACCGCTGTATTTAGTTATTTTTCTTACAGAATTTGTCGTAAAATAGAGTCAATCTGCGCAGTTTTTGCGACGTGTCAGTTTTGATGGCACTATTTTTTGTTTGCGGATTTGCATTTGATTTTTGGTAAAAAATAATATTTTACTAGAATTTGGCTAGTTTCTTCCATGAATTTTTACGATGGCTGATGAGCAGAATACAGTAGCAGATCAGCAGCATACAGATGGCGAAAAAATGAGTGAAGTGAAGAAGGAAACTGTCAACACGACTGAGGTATGATCGCATTAGTCTTCTTGCCTTTCAAAAATATGTCATTGAAACTCTCTGTTCCGTGATGGCTCATTCACATTGGAAGGAAACGCGTCAAGCGTACGCCCAGCGCATCCATGACGTCCATGCCTTTGCTGTTGAGTCATGGACCCACCATATGTAGCGCATATCTCCGACTCTTATGTGAATGGGCCATGACACTGCTGTTGTTTTGTCGGTATTTGAGTTATGCCCTCATTTTTGCACAGTCGATTGGCTCTGTTGAGTCAAAAACTTGACTGAGCAAAGGCGCATTCACCAATGAGGGAGTGATCCTACGTACTCTGGGCTGGGCGTACTGTACGTTTTATCGATAGTGACATGCGCCCGACGTACGTACGCCTTGCCTATTGTTGAAGCCGTGCAGTTCAGCTAACGTGACCGTATGGAGAACGAACATCGCATGTCCAGGGCGCGGAAGGTAAAGTTGCCAAATTTCTATCATCAGGATCAGAGTTTACTGATAAAGATGGAACACGGAAACGAGACAAAGCCAGGAAATCGACGAATGAGGCTAAAAGCCGCGTTCAGATTAGAAACGGACGTAAGGGTCGACTTACGCCCGAAAAAGATTGAGAATAGTGGACTTTTTAGGCTAATTTCGGGCGTAGGTCTAAGGTATCGCACCCGTCTTGTGTCTACACACGTTACGAAATTGAGACAGAGTGGTCTAACCGCGTATTCACTTGACTTTCTCTTTACAGAATGGTTGCCGTATAATTGAGATTAAAAACAGCAATCAGGGAAGTTTTTGTTCGGGTCCACGTGTCCATGTTTAATCTGAACGCGGCATAAATCTGAGGTACACGAGCTGCGCTTTCGGAGTAATGCAGAAGCTAATAGTTTCCAACGTTTAGCAGCAAGCGAAGAAATACTTTTGGTCGAGGAATTTGCCTGGAAGATGAAGCAATACGAGTGTCACAGGCGGAAGATGAGCAAGGTTTCTGTAAACCAATGTCAGATGTTTCAAGGCTGGTTCACAATCGAACGAAATAGGCAAGGCGTACGTACGTCGGGCGCATGTCACGATCATATAAACGTACAGTACGCCCAGCCCAGAGTACGTACGTATCACCCCTCATTGTGAATGCGCCTTTGCTCAGTCAAGTTTTTGACTCAACAGAGCCAATCGACTGTGCAAAAATGAGGGCATAACTCAAATACCGACAAAACAACAGCAGTGTCATGGCCCATTCACATAAGAGTCGGAGATATGCGCTACATATGGTGGGTCCATGACTCGACAGCAAAGGCATGGACGTCATGGATGCGCTGGGCGTACGCCTGACGCGTTTCCTTCCAATGTGAATGAGCCATCACGGAACAGAGAGTTTCAATGACATATTTTTGAAAGGCAAGAAGACTAATGCGATCATACCTCAGTCGTGTTGACAGTTTCCTTCTTCACTTTCACTTCATTGTTTTCGCCATCTGTATGCTGCTGATCTGCTACTGTATTCTGCTCATCAGCCATCGTAAAAATTCATGGAAGAAACTAGCCAAATTCTAGTAAAATATTATTTTTTACCAAAAATCAAATGCAAATCCGCAAACAAAAAATAGTGCCATCAAAACTGACACGTCGCAAAAACTGCGCAGATTGATCTCTATTTTACGACAAATTCTGTAAAGAAAAATAACTAAATACAGCGGTTAGCAATGCCAACGTGACGTGTGTAGGCCAAGACGGTAGATATTAGATACGCCCGAAATTAGCCTAAAAACCACATCAACGGCAACAACACTTTGTTTCTAGCCTTTTACCCTTCAGATGGAGTCGCTCCGGTTGCATCCAGTTCCAGAAATTTGGACTTTCCTTCCGCGCGTCGGTGATTCGGCTCGTTTCTCTCTCGCACGGAAAAATTATAGTACTAATTCACGCATACGCACAAATGGACGCACGACGCCGTGCTCAGCGTCATCGTAGCCACTTCGAAGCAACATATTTCTTCACTATTCAGGGCTGCAAAGGGAGAAAAACGACAAAAACAGAACACTAAAATATTCCAAACAACAACGCAATAATATTGAAACAGCTTGCAACTCAACGCAAAAGCATTTAGCAAGTTTTTATTGGAATGGGAACCCGCCAACACAGTCTCTTTGACTGCGAAGCTCCAGCTTCGCCAAAGCTGGAAATTGAGAGGAACAACGTCAACGGAAGCTCTAAACATATACGCACCTACGCTGTTATGGCGAACGTGGTGCTTGCGCCTTTGAATTAGCTAGCGAAGCAAATGTGTTTTCAGCCTGCGTCTTTTCGTTCTCCTCCGTAGTAAAACGTCCGACACCCTCCGTTTACGCCGTGGTTCCACGAGGTTTATTTACACGGACATCACGGACTCCAAATTACTTTTACTTTTTTTTCGTAAACTTCGCAAAGGGGTTTCGCCGGATTCTAGACGTGTGAGACGTGGTTTTGCGTTGGTTTGTTTGGTTGGTTTATCTATCTCTATCTGTGCAGTGCAAGCATGGCTCAAACGAATTGAAACGGGAAAAGGGCGCTGCTTTCTCAATCAATATTCATCCTTCCTGTTTTGAAATCGCAGTAAGATGTTTTCTTTTTCTTGTTTTGTTTATGTGATTGATGTCACGTTCAGATTGGCGACGTTCATCCACGTAACGTCGAACGTACGTATTTCGTCAGAAAAAGCGTAGACAGCCACGGACGATTTCTGGCTTACATTGAACGTACGTCACTTATCTGAACGCAGCATGACTGAGGTCACAATATGTTATTTCGACGCGCTATACGCACAGTGTATGTAATGCGCATATCAGTGTGCAACCGTTGATCTTTTTATTGTGTTTTGCCTTTGTTTGCTCAGCAATTTTGACGTTGCTTTACGAGTGCTCAATGCCTTTTTACGTCTAAAATGGCAAGGCAGCGCGCAATAAGGACAAATGTCAACACACAAACTATTGTGCACGCAATTTATACCAAACGCATTTGTGCCTTTTATTGGTTGTGTTGACGGTTCTGTTTGGGTTGAAGCATTGAATTTTTGGTAAAATTGGTGTGGCTGAAATAAGGAAAAGGGTCCAACTATAATAGCTTATGCTTGAACACCTGTCTCACCGTTCTTATTTCAACCACACCACACCTATTCTGAATTTGATGCTTCAATGAACTAGAGTTTTCCATTGATCCCTTTTTGCTCAAAATGTAGTAAGTACTACTGTGGGGTAAGCCCGGCCATGGGGTAAACTCTGCCACCTAAGCCCTTTTGGACTTGCTGTTTCAGGAAATCATAAACCAACTAGCTCATTTGAAAGAGGAGAGTTCAAGGAATCGATTGATATAATATTTGACTTAATCGGTGGTTGCTCAGATATGCAGCCCTGAAACATAGGTAGCCGAATTTTCCCATGGCCGGGTTTACCCCATTGTACCCTATTAATGACTTTTCTGTGCCTGTTTCAGTGCCGATTGGCCTGCTACGCTCATCCTGCTTTCGCCATATTTCTTCCTTGGCATCTCAAGCCAGCTTCCTGACAAAAAAGTCAAGCCCACTGGCCATGACTGCAGCTACCATAGACCATAAACCTTGGCCAGTAGTTTTTGTGCTGGGACCCCCAGGCTCAGGAAAGGGCACCCAATGCTCCCTCATAGCAAAAGTACGCTCGGTAGAATAGGTGTGGTTGAAATAAGGGAAAGTGTCAAAAAGTTTACCTTTGAAAGCTCTTCACAACCGGTCAAAAACGACACCTTTTTATTGGCGTTTCCGGCAAAGGTGTCGGCAAAAAGTAATACTTGAAGACTCATTCACAATTGACGAAGACTACGCACTACCTCATGCCGTTCTTATTTCAACCACACCTATTCTTCGTTCGACGGCGCGTAAATCCGCTTACTACTCGCACTTGTTGTTGCTGTGCTGAAGGATAGGTACATTTGGGTACTGTGGGGTAAACCCGGCCACCTATTCTCTTTTGAACTTGCTGTTCAGCAACTGATGAACCCAATAGCTCGTTTGAAAGAGGAGAGTTCGCGGAATCGATTAATATCATATTCGTCTCAATCGGCCCATTGGCTGCTGAGATGTGCAGCCCTGAAACTAAGGTGGCCGGAATTTTCCATGGCCGGGTTTGCCCCATAGTACCCTACTCTTCATGCTGTGTAGATTTTGTCTGATTTGTGCTTGGTTGTGATTTTTTAGCACTTCAATTTTGTGCATTTGAGCGCTGGAGATTTACTGCGGGAAGAGCAGATTAGGCCGGGCTCAGATTTTGGCGAACTCATCGCGACTCATATAAAAAACGGAACCATAGTGCCTGTGGAAATTACCTGCAAATTACTGGAAAATGTACGACCGGAACGTTTTGACATGTTGAATGTAGTAAGCGGCTCAGTGAACTGTTTTGGAAATGTGTGTTACTCTGTTTGTTGACTGGGCAATGTGCATTGCAAAATTTTGAAACATCATCTAAACAGATTTAACGAAATCTGATGCAACCTACTAAGTAATGAAAAAACGCCATCTTTTGAAACATCATCTTCACGGATTTGACGAAGTCGATATGGAAAATTTGCCAGATGTGCCAGGGAATCGACACCTGGACCTCTCGCGTTCCAGGCGAGCGCCCTACCACTTGACTTCACACCCGGATGACCTGACGAAGCCATATTTTGATACTGCTCATTGTGTTGGCATGGCTGTTCGTTTTAGGCAATGATAAAACATGACCAAACGCGTGCAGTTCAGGGCTACTTGATCGATGGCTTTCCACGAAATCGGGATAATTACGACGGTTGGGATAGGGAAATGTCAGAGAAGACCAAAGTGAAATTCGTCCTCTTCATGGACTGCGAAGAGCAGGTAAACATGAGGCTTTTTACACTTTTATTCCGCTGCCCTTGTGGCCGAGTGGCTAAGACGCGCGCCTATGTGAAGAATTGCGGGTTCGATTCCCTTCTGGATTTGGCCAAATGCTAGCGGCGTTTTATTCTGCGTTCGGTCAAGCAGAGAGTCGCTTCCCAGCCATAATTTGAAACTGACCCTCTGTTCTTGTGGCAGAATGGCTAGGGCGCTTTGTTGTGTGAAGAGTGGAGGTTCGATTCCCTTCTGAATTTGACCAAATTCATACTATAAGATCGCTGGCTCTGTAGAGTCGATTCCAAGCTTATTTCCGAAATTTGTCTCTGTCCCTGTGGCAGAGTGGTTAGTGAGAAAAAGCGCTCGTGCTGCGGTTCGATTCCGTCCAAGTGATTTTGTACTTTTTTTTTTAGGTTTGCCTTGATCGATGTATGAATCGCGGCCAAGGAAGGGCGGATGACAATGAGGAGAGTTTTCGCAAACGCATTCACGGCTACATCACCTCCACAATGCCTATCATTCAGCATTACGAAAGCTTGAACCTCGTGCGGAAAGTGAACGCGAATAAAAAGCCTGGAGAGGTACAAAAATATTAGTGCAAAAATGTGGACATGGAGGGAATCGAACCCGTGCTGGTCAGGAAGAAACGTAAGGACCTGCCACGCGAACCGGTGTATAAAAATGTGGACATGGAGGGAATCGAACCCGTGCTGGTCAGGAATGAACGCAAGGACCTGCCACGTGAGCCGGTGTGCGAATAAAAATAGTACAAGTTTAGGTCGGTGTTGACGTGCTAATCGACGTCGTTAGTAGTCTTTTCCTCACTTCGCTCTATCCTTCTCAGCCCCAAGATGACTGAACTACGTCGAGGTGACCTGTCGGAACCGATCTAAACTTACACTAAATACGGCTGGGCCACCTCTCGTCGACCACCCAAAAATCTTACCGCAAGTGGCGAATATTGACAGGTTGTGTTGTGTTTGTTTGCAGGTGTTTGAAGAGATAAAGAAATTCTTTCTGGATGTCGGTATCAGGCCACTCAATGACAAGTGCGACTAAACTTAAATACTTTTCACAGGTTGCGCTAAAAATTTACTGGGTGGTTGCGAGCTGACTCCTTTGATAATATTCACGAGTTGCAGTAAAAGAAACTACTGGGGCGCGAGCTGACCCCTCTTTCTTAACCGTGATTTTCACTCAGTGCAAGTTTTTGATCGGCGTCGCGGTCAATTCGAGTAGGCAGCTGGGATAAAAAAGAAAGCGAGCGGAGAATAAACGTCATCGACCGCGACGCCGACGCTGATCAAAATTTACGCTGAAAAATAACGGTTAATAAGAGGGGTCAGCTCGCGACCCAGTAGTTTTTTTACTGCAACTCGTGAATAGGCGTACACTGTGCAATTTTTATCGGTTACCCCGCCAGCACCTATCAAAAATGAACTGAAAATCAGTGTACGCTACCACCCAGAAATTTTCAGCCACCAACTGGTCAATACCTCTCTTGATTGGACTTTATCTCATAATCAAGGGTCAATGAATGAGGCTGTTTGTGCATTCCGTATTTTGGACTCTTTTTCGTTGGGTTCGACAAATTTGGCATTTTGTGTCTGTTTTGATTGTTTTGTTGATTACGGCGTATATATTCTTGATAAAGTCACAGGTTTGCGGTGGATTGGGGCGTAAATACTATATTCGTTATACCTGGGATTATGTGTCTTGCTGTAAGCAGGAGTATATAATAGCTTAATATTATCCTTT
This sequence comes from Epsilonema sp. ZAB3_2, assembly GCA_030247985.1. Classification (NCBI taxonomy): domain Eukaryota; kingdom Metazoa; phylum Nematoda; class Chromadorea; order Desmodorida; family Epsilonematidae; genus Epsilonema; species Epsilonema sp. ZAB3_2. The sequence goes on from JASAMW010006326.1 coordinate 14,016, forward strand.
CTCATAATAATTGTTTATGTGGTATCGTATCAGTACAAGTTTTTTATTACAAGCTACGTACAAGCTACAAGTTACAATCTTATTATTATCCTTTCCTTATTGTAATAATTGTTTGTGTGGTATCAGTGCAAGTTTGTTTCTGTAGGGCTCAGAATGGAAAATGGATGTACTGTATGTATATGTGTGTACACACTCTTGACTATGTGACGTAGTATGGGTGGGCTACCTTTAAGCTGTGATACACAGGGCAATGTTTGTTTGTATGTCGATATTACTGTTTTGTTCATTGTACTATAACAGTTGTTTGCTTCTTCTAGGCATTATTCAGGTATCGTTACGTTTAGTGTGTCAGGCAAGAAACCTTCACGTTTGTGTTTTATCAGCTTGTATTGTCACACGTGTACCCGCGTGGCATACATCAAAGCTAGCCCACTGCATTGCGCAGTTTCATAGCTTGCTTATCATGGCTAACAAGCCAAAAAAACAGCAGCCACAGATCCAATTATGAATATATATGTTTCTAATCCTCTGTCTGGCCTTCACGTTTGACTGAATTAGGGCAACTTTTTACAGTACAGTACGGCTTTGCAAATGGGATAGTATCAAAAATATATAATTCTTGCTTAGGGGAAGAATGGACGGCTTAGTGTAAACTAAAGAGAGCATCCCTGGCAGGGCAGATATGCGCCTCAATTATTTGGGTTTTGAAATATCCAATTATATGGATACCCAATTATTTGGTTTTACAAAACCACAAAATTTGGTATTTACGAACCCAAATTATTGGGGCGCATATCTGCCAGGGATGCTCCGTTTCGGTACACTACGTCCTCCATTCTTCCCCTAAGCCCAATTATATATTTTTGTTATTTATGGCTGATTCCTTCTGTTTCTTCTTCTACGGCGATCTTCCGCTAAAAGTTTCTTGATAAACGGCTCGACGAATCTGCCACTTTTCCAGGCTGCGGGATGAAAACGGTATCTGGGCCTACCGCGTCTGTCCAGCAGGAATTTCTCGAAATTCCACACCACGTCGCTCACTTTCACGGGGCTCCACATGATGGTATGGGTGGGAGCGATGATTTCACTGGTGGGTGGGCAGGATTTCTGCAAAAAAGCGTTGGCGCTCTCGTGGCTCGGAGGTAGATGGCGGGGATGAGGGGAGGATATGGGGGTTCGATTCCTGTCGAGCCGCTGCCATGCTATTGGCGTCATGCTGACCTGCTTTGGTCATAAATACCAGGGGATAGCCAAGAATTTGTTGAGGTACAAAACGTAAAGAACGAACAGGCATCTTGGCTCGGAGGTAGGCGGGGAGATGCAGTGGGGGTTCGATTCCTGCCGAGCCGCTGCCTTGCTATTATTTGCGTCATGCTGGCTTAGACCTTTGGTCAACAATGATGTGACCTCACCAAAGGTATAGCCAAGAAATTGTTGAGGCGCAAAACGTAAAGAACCAGCATTTTAGGGCGCTGTCGTGGCTCAGAGGTAGATGGCGGGGAGGGGAGATACTCTATGATGGTTCGATTCCTGCCGAGCCGCTGCCTTGCTATTTGCGCCCATGCTGCCCTGCTTTGGTCAAATATGCGTGGGACCAGGCGGGGTATAGCCAAGAAATTGTTGGGGCGCAAAACGTAGATGGGCAACCAAAAACAAGGCAAACGTTTTACATTTTTACAAGTACTAATCCCCACAGACATTGTGCGCCCCAGCCACCAATTTTTTGGGGCGCACTTGCTTGCGCGTTGCGCCTTTGTGTTCTTTCTTGTTCCTACTGTATCTATGCCCAGTGGACAACTTGTTTGACAAGAATCCATAAACTTCAACTTCTGTACCTTGAGGAATGTGTACATGGGATGTTCCCCATCTCCATTGACCCTCAGCTTTGAATGTACCGTGACGTTGGGGTGCGGGTCCCAACCCACACCCGGTCGCACGTACTTGACACCGTTTAGAATTTCATGATTTTCACCCGGTTCTTGTAAGTGAAACTGATTACAGGGAAACAGCAGAATACGAAAGCCTCTTCTAGAATATTTCTCGACCAGAGGATTGAAGTCGTTGTATTGATGGGTGTAGGCTGGAAAAAAGTGCAAATGCTACAGTAGGGTCATTTCATAGAGATGGGCCGAGACTCTCGGTCTCGGAAATCTCGGTCATTTTTGGCGATCTCGGTCTCGGTCTCGACTTTAGAACTTTCAGTTTTCAAATTCTCGGTCTCGCATTTTAGGGCCTATATTAGGCGAGACCGAGACTAGGTTGAAGTCGTGATTTCACAAGCAATTTATGCATTTTCGCTGAGATTTCAGCTGCCTATCATGAGAAATTTTCTCCCGCAGGGCGACTTTCGCCATGTAATGTGGCAAATAGTAGTCAACCACCTATTCTCCACTGTTTTTGCCATTATTATTTTTATTGAAAACGACCATCGGAAAAAATGAAAACGAAATGCCATAAGTTTTTATACTCATACTTAGTCTCGATCTCGGTCTCGGCAAAATTTCCTAATCTCGGTCTCGGTCTCGGAAAAAATTCTAAGTCTCGGTCTCGGTCTCGTTTTCAGCAAGAATCCAGTCTCGGCCCATCTCTATCATTTTATATTTTATTGTATTTATTATTTATTTTAGGTTACCGTATACCTTACCTCAGTAGGTAGCCACATTCACCACCAAAACGATCTTATTCGTGTGCTTGCTCAGCGAATAATTTCGCCCATCGATAGTTTGAGCAGGAAATCGATAAATTGATTCCTGATTTTTCCGATCGCAAACGGAAAATCCTTTGCTGCCAGCTGCGGCACAGCAACTGTACAGTGCGTACAGCAGAGCGGATATAAAAAGGTCCTTGACCATTTTCTTATTGGAAACAAAATATTGCGATGATTTCCTGAAAAGATGTTCAAAATAATCGTAAAAGACGTGTGTTTGTTTCCTCCTGTGCACAATCTGAGTCGTTTACAAAATGTGAACTGTTTATCACTGGGGGTATCTTACTGTTCGTTTGTCGTTCTGCGTTCTGCTATCACTTGGAAAAAACTGGCTCTTTCCGCTTGTAGGACAAGGTCGTCGACTTCATCAGCTTCCCCTTTGATTAATTCGAATCGAATTGCCTGTCACTTGAACTTGAACTGGGATCTTATATGCATGCGGCAAACTGGGAGATATTCGACAGGTTATTTTTCATAAAATAGCCGTGTTCTACTGAGTTCTCTCTCACATAAACGTTCATATTTTACTTCGCTGATAAAACAAAACCGCGCAATAGCAACTGCATCATAAATAAAATAACAAAAGGCCAAATTTAGCACATAACAATTTCGCAGTAACCGTAAATAATTTCAATACTTCTTCTATACAGCGCTTTCGTTCTGATATTTCTGAGTAAGTCGCACAAGTAAACTGTGGCATATCGCCTGTACTGGGTCGTTTCGAGTATTGTAGGAGCGCAAGCTTCCATTTAGCTTGTCTAGCTTGCAAACTTTCCTGAGAATGTAAATTCCTAAAAAAACGCACAAAAAATATGATTCCCCGTGTTTAAAAAACTTTTGGTAAAATTTTATCAATAATTTTACAAAAAATGCAAGGTCCTACCGTTATTATTGTTGATCGCTTTCAAGCCATAGCCTTTTGACGCGATAGTGCCCAAACAGATAGCAGCCTTGTATCGCACTCGTTTCGACAGCTCCTTGTAACGAGGATCGTACACTGTCAACAGTGATAGAAGGCAAGGCAAAGCTCCCTGGGCTATCAACGCCTCGTTGTAGCCGTTTGCGCTTAGCCGGGCGAAAATTGTTGCAATCTGAACAAGGAAATAATATATTTTGTTTACCTATTTATTATTGTGTTAATTTTTAGACTATTTTTACTTATTCAGGGTATTATTATGGGGTAAACCTAGTCGGTTTTTTTGGTGGGTAATCCCGGCCCAACCACCAACAACGAAGAAAGGACGGTGCCTGCGGACCCTGCCTTCAGCACTAACCTAGGTGGCCGGTACCCTATTTACTGGATTTGAATTTAATTTACCCCACGGTACCCTATTTATTTATTTATTTATTTATTTATTTATTTATTTATTTATTTATTTATTTATTTATTTATTTATTTATTTATTTATTTATTTATTTATTTATTTAGGCTATTTATTTATTTATTCATTTATTTATTTATTTGGCTCACCTGATCTTGACTAAAGATGCTCTGACAATTTGCCGAATTGTAGGATCTGGCCAATCGTAGCGTCGCGTTTTCTTTATACAGCTGCTCCGACACCGAACTGTGCTGCATGGCCAAATTGGCCAGGGCTGCAGAACACTGCAGAAAAGCGTCCGGACCCCTGCTTTGGTCGCATAAATCTGCAACAAATGAAACAATATTTTACGCATGAAAAACATTATTTTCCCAAGTTTACCCATAAAAAATGTACAGTAATTCAATTCAAAGCAATGATAGGTAATACCTAAAGAGAAAGACTGAACAGATAAAAATGATGAAACATAAAGTTTCCAAGTTTACCCAGCAGTCTGGAAACGACTTTCGGTAGACTGGCGGGCAACGCAGAATAGGAATGACTGGGTACGGTAAGCTGCGTTAACACTCCAGCAGCTTCCACTGCGCTTACGAACGGCGATTCTCGAAGCAGTTTCGTGACTAGATGAAGACCTCCTAACTGAAAAAAGTCAACAAAATTTTGGAAAAAAGTTGGTTGCGGTTGTAATAAATAAAAAGCGAGAGTTGGTCGATCAGTTGGATTTTGTTACCCTTTGACAGGATTTACGGGTTTGCTACATCATTAATTTAACCCATACCGAAAGCAATTGGACGCATCCTTTCGATATGCCGCAAAGCACGGTCAGTGCCCTCAGGGTTAACCGGACAACTTCCGTTGGAGCGGCATCCACGCGACAAAATTTGACCAAGCAATTCACGCCGCCGAGCTGAAAAAAATCCAACAAATTTTTCAGAATCCTTTTCCTCGAACGTTGACTCAAAATTTTAACCCCTCCTCTATTTCGCAGGTCGCCGCGACCAAAATGCGATCCCCGACGACAAAATTGACAAAGTGTCCAAGACGCCATCGGAGGTTACTGGTAGCATTTTTGGAAAAATTTTTGACGGTCGCATTTTGATCGCGGCGACCTGCGAAATAGAGGAGGGGTTAACATTTTTGCGCGTAAAAGCCTCAATATTTACCTGGATCACTTCGAGGCAAATTCCTTCGCCAAACAACGCCAAATGTGCCACGTGTTCCAAAGCGTCGGGTAGCAAACGATTTTCTGGCTCTGTCTCCGATAAAAACCGAATCACAACCTGGAATGGAAAAATGGACAAAAGTTTACCTGCAATACCGCAGTACGTAAATTGAGATAAAATTGCAAGAAAAAGTGAAGCAAGCAAGCAAGCAAGCAAACTTTCTTTTTCACGTGCACGCACATCGTATGTAGCAGAAGGTAAAAACAAGCCATGCACGCAAAAGGATACTTAAAAGGGTTTATCACCTTTGCGGAAAACTGAAACACCGCTTCTGCTAGCTTTCGCACTACAAGCACAAATTCCGAAGGGAGAGCGAATGATTCGGGACTGACCCGAAATTCCGCATCAAGCTCGTCTAAATCTGCTTTCACTCGGCACCAAAGCTGAAAAATGTGAAAAAAATTTTTGCCCACGAACCGTCGCAATTTTTTGCAGAAAGTAAGTACAAAGGTTACGGTATCATACAATACCTCGTAATCGATAAATGCAGCGCAATTTGCCGAGTTTATGAGGCAGAAAAACTGGCGCACGACATCGAATTGAACTCCCGTTTTGACCGGATCCCTGAAAAAAATTTTATGACATTGTCCGAAAATTAGTAGGTACAACAGTATTTATGCACTATGCAGTGTGTGTTTGAATCGTTTGTGCTATTATTTTCTGATGAAAGTCGTTGGTGTCAAATTTTCGGTGCGTTATTTTTGGTGGTTTTTCAATATTGTATCGCAACTGCTTCATTTTCCTTTTCTTTTACCTGTCAAAATCTGATAACTGTCGGTACAGGTGGTTGGCCGACAATAGAATCTTGTCCAACGTGCCTGAAAAAAAACCGCCGGAGAAAATTAGTTCAAAATCGCTCGATTTTACACAATAAAATATCTTAGAAGGTAATGTACGTACACGCACACGTCTTGCCTGCCTGCACGCCATGTGCAGTCACCCTTGATTAACGTGTCACGTTATACGTCATTACTCCTAATTTCTACCGACTCGGGGCACAAACCAACAACTCCTCCCCCTCAAGAACCCAATAAAATAGTTTATTATTGCTGACTTCAACCCATTGAAAAACTCCTCAAGAACGTATGTTACGTAATTGTACTGTACCTTGTACATAATGTGGTGTTACACAGCGGTTTTGAGGCATCAACGTGTCTCTCTACTCTCTTCTCTACTCTATTGCATTCGTTAAGTAGTACGTACGTAATACGTACACACTTCATGGTTGAACCAAGGATAAGATGCCGATGCCTGTCTGCAATTTTACGGGTCAATCGACAATGAAGACCCCAGTCCATTCCAATCCATGTTACGACGCCGCAGCGTGTCCTGGGTATTATTTCCATTCCGGAAAGACGGCAAAGGATGCCAAGAATAATTTTCGTCTTGAGGGTGCCGCGATTATTTCCCGCCCTCTTCCCGCATTTTCTACGCCCCTTTTTCTCGCTCAAGACCCCGACTGGCCTTTTCCAATTTTTGCACGCCCGATTTCAATCAAGGGGCCAACAGGGATATGGAGATATAAATAAGTAGCAGCCAAGAAGGAAGATTATTTCGCTCTTGAAAAGACTATGGTGATAGTCATTCTCAGGTAGGGAAAAGTGGGATAAACTCGGACAACACAAAATATACCCAAGAGTGGGCCGCTTTTAGGGTATTTAAAATTGGTGAGAATAACCAAGGCTAATCAAACACACAGTAACGCCCACTAGCATCAAAATTCTCCGCACAAATGCATACATGCATATTGCCAGCAGATGCAATGTCAGTGTGGTCATAATTACCCCAATTCACCCTGCATATGTCCTTCGAAAAAAACAATGCCCGCCATCATGTCCGATTTCTTTCCTAAGATGGCGCTGGCCAGAGAAATTCCTGTCTTTTCTCAACGTATTTTTCGCCTTTTCCCCTCTTCTCCGATTATTTTCCTCAAGATTTTTTTGGGGAAGCGAGATTGCGACGATTGTCGTATATATTGAAAAATGTGCGGGCTCGCACAAGGTTCTGCACAAAAACCATGTCGCTTTCAAGGACATTTTTTGTTATTATGCATCCAGGGAAAGAAGGAAACAGGCGCAAAAAGTCAACGGTGATGAGTTGTGTCTGGGTGTCACTCAGGAAGAAATTTTCAATGCAAACTCCTTGTAGGTACTGCGACAATATTCCCAAATGAATAACGCACTGCTGAGGTTTAAAACATGGAGCAGAATAATATACACCAAGCCCAGTGTTGAAAACGTACTGCATTGCATGTAATCTAGGTACATAGGTAAGGTACGCATACGTACAGTACACAGGGATGGATGATGTATGCCCAAGTAACGCCTACCAGAAGCCAAAGCTAAAATGGGTTGATAATGATAAGATTAGGACACGTTTTTTTCCTTTTCTCAGACCCAAAAGCAGTTGTTCTCTACACGTCCACGTCCAACCCCATGTAAAAATGCTGTTCATGTGTGTGTAATTATTGTCAACCCCTGGTGAAACATTTTTGTCCATGGTAGTATGGTACCAACCACCCGAGTGTCTCTTTCAATAAAGTGAGACAGAAACGTTCACTGCTGTTCTGTGCTAGAAAAGCTGCTTTTCCTTTCTGAAGCGTGAAAGATCACTCTTTCACTGGGCCACCTCAGACCAATGCGAAAGCATAATGGTCACTTCGTGCGAAAAGACTTTCGGTCCTCTTCGTACCCTCTACGCATATTGACAAGCTGTTGAACGCATTGTTCAATTGACGACAACTGGAAAAAGCGAAAAAGCAGGCTGGATTGTTTGCCAACTGGTTGGTCATAGACGCAGACGGCTTGCGTGGTTTTGGAGAAGCATAGGGCGCGCTCGGGGTAATTCGGGCAAGGGCAAGGGGGGGGGGGGGGGGGGTAAACTTAGTTTTGACAATCCCATCCTGTGTTCCAAATTGTTGGGAAAAACGCAAAGCTAGCGAATATTTTGAGGTAGCTGGCTTTTTGCAGGGTTCCCTGAATCGCCTGCAAAACAAAGATAGACAAGTCGGGAAGGAGGGGGTCAAATTCAGCCCGAATTATCCCGCACACACTATCCAGTGCCATGCAATGCAAAGAAATGCAACATTAGAAGAGCCCACCTTTAAGTTCTCCATATCCAGGCATGAACGGCGTAATTTCTCTTCCAGCTTTCGAAATTGATGACTGCAATCGAGGTGCAGTGGAGATGCGGTCGGGTGTGGAGGAGAATTCTGGGCCGGAATTATTTGACGAATTCGAAGCGGAATTCGGGGATCCTCCGCAAGCGGAATCCAGGCTGGAATTATCCCCTTCGGTTCGGAATTTTTCTAGGCGTTCGCGCACCTCTTGACGCAATAATTCCGCCCGCCGTTGCACAGTTTCAGGGGAATAATTGGGAGAGGAATTCTGAAATTCCTCGCCACTTCCAGACCCAGACGAATTCCAAGCGGAATCCTGGCTCTCCCGCGCACTAACCGATGATTTGTTCATTCGAGAATTTTTCTCTCCATCAGCTGCGGCAATTATTGCTGAATTTCCCACAGGAATTCTGCCACTCAAAATCATCTCTTCCTTCCCTTCTGAATAGGTGCAATTCTGGGGAATTCTGGTGCAATTCGGGGGAATCGGTGTACTGCTAGAGCACGCGGCAGGGGTACAGTAGATTGCGGAAGAATTCTCCACATAATTATTCATTGTCATGGGAATTATCGATTTCGAAATCAGCAGGGAACCGCACTCCAATTCGCCAGCATGCCGAATATCCCAGAGCCAAGCAGTCACGCAGGGGTCAATTCTGGGATATTCCATGATTTGCAAAACCGACTCTCTTTGACGTGAAATATTAATTCCGCCTACGGAGAAATAAGGCTGCACCTAATGAGATACAGTAAACAACTGTATGTAATTAAGAGCTTGTTTCAAATCGGAACAGGATCAGCTGCAGATGTTCGATTTCTTTCAACAAGTCGTATTTGCAGGCGGGCTGGTTGAAATGTCACAATTGACGCGCTGATGATAATCCATTTTCAAATTCTGGTATCCGCCAGAACAGTGTATGCGCAATGCATCTCCGTCAATATTGAAATTGGAAATACCTATTCTTGTTTATGTCGGAAGAGAAGAAAAGTGAAGAATATAGACGGTACTATGGCTACGTACTGCAGGTACAGTATGTACGTCTCAGCCTTTGGGGTCGGGTTTCTTTCTTCCTCTGTTTGATTTGATTTCAGCGGAGTCAATGAGCCTGAAAATAAAATTCAGGTTGACATGTACAGAGTGTCTCATAATAACCCATTGCCCATCCCTGTCACACATGTGTGACGCGGGGATTTTCAACTTTTTGACAATTTTAGTGACAAAAGGAGTGGATAAAAGGGCACTTTATCTCATGACAAAAGGAGTAGATTATCTACTCCTTTTGTCATGAGATACGAAAATGGTGACCTCGATAATTCAAGCTGACAATTTTATAATTTTTTCAACATGAAGCTGATGAACTATTTTTAATCGGATCGACCCCCTTTTATGCTGAGTATTTGTTTTTCTGATTTGTCACTATTCTGTTTTTAATCGCAGTCTTCTCGATTAAATGGAGTGGATACTTGATTGTGTATGGTGAGGAGTGGAAGTTCTCAAAAGAGTGGATATCTCTACAGAATAAAGAGCACAATAGGATTTTTGGAGATATAATTTTGTTCTCTATGTTGTATACCTGTGTTCGCTCACTAATAAAGCACTTGTTTGTACATTTTGCTTTGTTGGGCGTCGTGGCTCAGCGGCAGAATGCGCGACTTTGGAGCGAACGATGAATCCAAGAATCTCAAGGTTCGAATCCTGCTGTACGCAAGTGCTTCAGTGTGAAAGTGTAGGGAGGAGAGGAAGAGATAGTATAAGATGAATAGGAGGAGATATGAGGTTAAGGTAAGAGAAAGTGATAGGTAGAAGATGACTTGGAGGAGATAAGAGGTAGTTGTAGTAGGTAATGTAGTAAAGTACAGATATAGAGCGAGAGAGTATAGAGGTTGAGATAGAAGATATATAGAGTTTGAGATGTAGGATAGATGTAGTAAGTTGAGTAGTAAAGTGTAGAGATTGAGGTATACAGTATAGCGGTTGAGATAGAGATGTATAATTTGAAATTTACTATAGATGTACATAGTAGGTTGTGTAGTAAAGTATGTAGATTGAGGTAGAGTATGTTGGTTGAGATAGAGATGTATAATTTGAAATCCACTATTAGGGTAGTGATATAGTAGGCTGAGAGAGAGAGAGTAGGTTGTGTAGTAAAGTATAGTGATTGGTATAGAGGTTGAGATAGATATATAGAGTTTGAGATGTAGCATAGATGTAGTAAGTTGAGTAGTAAAGTGTAGAGATTGAGGTATACAGTATAGAGGTTGAGATAGAGATGTATAATTTGAAATTTACTATAGATGTACATAGTAGGTTGTGTAGTAAAGTATGTAGATTGAGGTAGAGTATGTTGGTTGAGATAGAGATGTATAATTTGAAATCCACTATTAGGGTAGTGATATAGTAGGTTGAGATGTAGTAGGTTGAGTAGTAAAGTATAGAGATTGAGGTAGACAGTATAGAGGTTGAGATAGAGATGTATAATTTGAAATCCACTATTAGGGTAGTGACCTATGAGTAGATAATTCATGTCCATTGCAGCAGCAATCTCCTTTTCCAAAAAAATCTAAGAAAAGCACTTTTGAACTTTCCACCACCAGCCTTGATGCTATCTCCATCTATTCTTCAATGTATATTATTTATATACAAATTATGTGGTCATCTCCATTGAAAACGACCATCTCATCAAATTGTAGTTGGCTGGGCAGCCTGGTTTGCCCAAGTTATTCTGGAAAAGCAACACCAATGAGCCTTGATGATATCTCCATCTATCAATCAGTGTACATTTTTTATACCCTGATTGCTTGTTCATCAGCTTTTGAAATGACCATCTCATCTTCATTGGAATAGGCCCAGCAGCCTCGTTTGCCCAAATTCTGGGAAAGCAGCTCTACCTAGCTTATCGTCACCAGTCTTAATGATATCTCTATCTATCCTTATATGTATACATCTTGTTTTTTATCCAGTTTGCTTGCTCACTCACCTCCATTTGAGATGACCATCTCATCATCATTGGGGCGGGCAATCTTTTATGCCCAATTTCTGGCAAAGCAGCACCACCAAACCTTGATTATATCTCTACCTATAAGTAAGTGTACATCGTGTATACCCTGATTGCTTGCTCATTGGCTTTTGAAATGACTATCTTATCCTCATTGGAGTTGGCCTCATTGGCAAATTGCAGCGCAAATTCTGGCAAAGCAGCACAACCGAGTTTTGATGATATCTCTACCTATAAGTAAGTGTTAGTGTACATCGTGTATACCCTGATTGCTTGCTCATCGGCTTTTGAAATGACTATCTCATCTTCATTGGAGTTTGCCTCATTGGCAAACAGCAGCCCAAATTCTGGCAAAGCAGCACTACCGTGCCTTGATGATATCTCTACCTATCTGTCAGTGTACATCGTTTATACCCAGATTGCTTGCTCATCAGCTTTTGAAATGACCATCTCATCTTCATTGGAGTAGGCCCGGCAGCCTCGTTTGCCCAAAATCTGGGAAAGCAGCTCTACCTAGCTTATCGTCACCAGTCTTAATGATATCTCTATCTATCCATATATGTATAATCTTGTTTTTTATTCAGTTTGCTTGCTCACTCACCTCCATTTGAGATGACCATCTCATCATCATTGGGGCGGGCAATCTTTTATGCCCATTTTTGGCGAAGCAGCACCACTAAACCTTGATTATATCTCTACCTATAAGTAAGTGTACATCATGTATACCCTGATTGCTTGCTCATTGGCTTTTGAAATGACTATCTCATCCTCATTGGAGTTGGCCTCATTGGCATATGGCAGCCCAAATTCTGGCAAAGCAGCACTACCGTGTCTTGATGATATCTGTCAGTGTACATCGTTTATACCTATATTGCTTGCTCATCAGCTTTTGAAATGACCATCTCATCTTCATTGGAGTAGGCCCAGCAGCCTCGTTTGCCCAAATTCTGGGAAAGCAGCTCTACCTAGCTTCTTTTCACCAGTCTAAATTATATCTCTATCTATCCACATACTGTATGTATACCGTATTTTTGGGTGTATATCCCCCCCCCCTGAGTATATCCCCCCCCCCCCCCCCCCCAGTGTATAACCCCCCATTTGCAAAACATAAATTTTGTCCTATGTATATCCCCCCCTGGTGTATAACCCCCCATGTACTGGAAGGTACCTAACCTACCTATGTAAGCTGGTCATAAGCTAGCTATAGCTACTCCTACAACATGCTACCATGCCTATAAGCTTAGCTGAGCATGTCTTATACAGGGTGTCCGTTTTGGATATGAAATGTCGTTTGCAGTTATAACTTGGGAACCACAAGAGTTAAAGCGCTGAAAATTTTTTTGCAGATACCCAACAATATGCCTAAACGTGTGTAAAAATTTCGTCCCAAAATTCTAATCTTAACATAAGATATTGGTACTTCAAGTTTTGACCACGAAAATCAGAAGTTTTTGGATCAGAAGTCTGGTGTTCAGAAGAATCTTTGTGACATCTTCAACATAATGTCATGCAGTTGCATGTGGGAATACACCACGAATATTGTTTTACAGTTCTGGGGAAATCTTCAGCTTACTAGAACATGGTAGCTTGTTCGGGAGAAATTCCTCCAGGAAAAGTTGGGGAGTCAGATATGGCGAGCAGTACTGGATGACTACTGCCAGGCTACTGCTGGTTTGGTTTTGTCTGAGTTGAGTTTTGCAGTGAACCGATATGTGCATGCAGCAAGTCAGGAAAGAAAAATGTCTCCTCTAGCATTTCCTGTTGCCTTTCAAACAGATCCCATGTATTGACTAGCGCTATGATGAGAATGTCACAAAAATTCGTCTGAGCAGTGAGCACCAGACTTCTGATTCAAAAACTTCAGATTTTCGTGGTCGAAATTTGAGGTACCGATATATTATGTTCAGATTGGAGTTTTGAGACGAAATTTTCACACAAGGTTAGGCATATTCTTGGGTATCTGCGAGAAAATTTTTAGCGTCTTAACTCTAGTGGTTCCCAAGTAATAACCCCAAACGACATTTCATATCCAAAACGGACACCCTGTACTAGAATAACCCTGTTTTGACCGCGATTATGCCCTAAACACATACTTTTGACCTCAAAAACATGCCTCTACACACCTCTCAAAAACATAAATTTTGTCCCATGTATATCCCCCCAGTGTATAACCCCCCATCAGACCTCTCGATTTTTGTATAGCCCCGGGGCTATACACCCAAAAATACAGTATACATCTCGTTTTTTATCCAGTTTGCTTGTTCACTCACCTCACTCATTTGAGATGAACATCTTATCATCATTGGGGCGTGCAATCTTTTCCGCCCAAATTCTGACAAAGCAGCACCACCGAGCCTTGATGATATCTCTATCTATCAGTTAGTGTACATCATTTATACCCTGATTGTTTGCTCATCAGATTTTGAAATGACCATCTCATCTTCGTTGTAGTTTGCCTGGCAGCCTCATTTGCCCAAATTCTGGGAAAGCAGCTCCACTGAGCTTCTTGTCACCAGCCTTAATGATATCTCTATCTATCCATATATGTACTGTACATCATATTTTTATCCTGTTTGCTTGCTCACTCTCCTCCTTTGAAAATGACCATGTCATTGTCAGTCTTTTCTGGGCAAATCTTTTCTGCCCAAACTCTGACAAAGCAGCACCACCAAGCCTTGATGATATCTCTTTCTATCAGTCAGTGTACATCATTTATACCCTGATTGTTTGCTCATCAGATTTTGAAATGACCATCTCATCTTCATTGTAGTTTGCCTGGCAGCCTCATTTGCCCAAATTCTGGGAAAGCAGCTCCACTGAGCTTCTTGTCACCAGCCTTAATGATATCTCTATCTATCCATATATGTACTGTACATCATATTTTTATCCTGTTTGCTTGCTCACTCTCCTCCTTTGAAAATGACCATGTCATTGTCAGTCTTTTCTGGGCAATCTTTTCTGCCCAAACTCTGACAAAGCAGCACCACCAAGCCTTGATGATATCTCTTTCTATCAGTCAGTGTACATCATTTATACCCTGATTGCTTGCCTGTCTTCATTTGGAACTGACTGTCTCATGCCCTTTGGAGCAGGCAATCTTCTTTGCAAAAATTCTCTGGGAAAGCAGCTCCACTGAACTTCCTGCCACCAGCCTTGATGATATCTCTTTCTATCAGTCAGTGTACATCATTTATACCCTGATTGCTAGCTCATCTCCATTGAAACGATCATCTCATCTTTATTGGAGCTGGTAATCTCTTTTGCCCAAAATCTGGGAAAGCAGCTCCACCGAGCTTCTCACCACCAGCGTTGATGATATCTCTATCTATCCATCTATGTACATCGTTTTTATCCCAATTGGTTGCTCATCTCCATTGAAAACAACCATTTCATCTTCATTGGAGTAAGCAATCTCTTCTGCCCACATTTGGGAATGCAGTCCACTGAGCTTCTCTCCACCAGTCTTGATGATTTCAATCCACTGTGTCATCTATGTAAATCACTTATGTTTTTTGCTTGCTTTTCTCCATTGAAGCCGAACATGCCTGCTCCAATGGATATAATTTTAGCCACCACCATTTTGTGATATCTCCATATGTACATCATTTATATTTTGATTGCTTGCTCATATTTTTTGGAACTGATTGTCTCATGTCAATTGGAGCAGTCAAACTCTTCTGCTCAAATTCTGGGAAAGCATCTCCACTGTGTTTCTTGCCACCAATGTAGGTGATATCTTATCTCCAGCTAGCTATATGTCTATCTACATCGTTTATATCTTGGAGTGTGGGCAAACTAATCTGCCTGTGTTGATGATATCTCCATCTCCATTGGAGCAGGCAAACTAATCTGCCTATGCTGATGATATCTTATCTATCTATCTTGAGGCTAGACTGTATATGTCTAGATTGCTTGCTTTCTAATCTCCGTTTGAG
>JASAMW010006327.1:0-15231 GCA_030247985.1 Epsilonema sp. ZAB3_2
CTATCTGGAATCGTCGCCTTCGCCTCCTCTTTACGATCAGGTGCGCATCTCTTCATCTCCTTTCTATCCGTTCACACAAAGCTGTTGGTATATCCGCTGTCATACAAGTCTGGCCACTAAGAGTTAGCTGTGTATGTAACTCATGTCGTTAGAGTGAAATAGAACAACAAGTGCAAATTTTGTCCGTGCTTCACGTACTCCTATTCTGCAGGTGTTCATATTGACCAGACGCAAAACGGATTGAGTGCGTTCAGCAGACGTCCGTCGTCAACTCATAGAGTTTTGCCATCCGTCCGTTGGTCAACACATATGGGTTGACGAACAGACGGACGGACGTCTGGAGAACGCGCCATGAGCAGACGTGGGCCTGGGGGTGAGGGGGGGTATGTTGAACGCACCCCCACCCCTACCTCTCCATACCCCCACCCCTACCCCCAGGAAAAAAGAAAAGCAACATACCCCGCGTACCCCCAGAAAAAAAAACAGCACTACGCATCCCCACCGCGTAACCCCAAACTTGAAATCAGCAGTTTGTCTGCCAGGACACGTACCCCACCCCCTTTTTTCCTCTGGCTTACATCCATGCTCAGACTTTTTACATACTCCACAAAGTGCATGCATTGTCAAGAATTGTTGTTTGTAGTTGCACAATGTTGTGAATAGTTTTATTTAATGGTTTATCCCTATCATTCTAGACAAGTTGCTAAAGTATTCAACAGTGGAAATTCGATTCGAACACACTTACACACCACTCTTATCAACCCACCACTGCATTTTGTATAAATATTACAAGGTGCACAATAAAAACTGTTGCACTGTGTGCAAAAAATAGTGCTCATTTTTTTCTGGGATAGATATGGACTTTGTGGGGTTATGTAGCACACAATTTACAGTTGGGGGTACGTAAATATGCTGGGGGTACGTGAGGTTTTTTTCTTGGGGGTACGTAAAAATGTGGGGGTACGTGGCCGAAAAAAAAATTTTTTTTGGGTGGGGTACGCAACACCCCCCCCCACTTTTGACCTCCTGCATACCCCCACTGACAGACCCCCACCCTCAAAAACGTGCCCGACGTCTGCATGAGTGCTTTTGTTTGTTTGTTTGCAGAAGTACGCGTTGCGGCTGTGCAGTGAGAGGGGGTTGAAGCGCGCCTGCGTGCACATCTTCTGCAGTCTCGGTCTGTACGAGGAGGCGGTGGCGTTGGCGCTGCAGAATGGGGACGTGCAGCTGGCGAAGCTCTGCGCTCGACTGCCGGCGCAGAAGGAGGAGGAACTGGAGCATCTCCTCCTCCCTTCCTCCTCCCGCCTCGCTGCCGAGTCGACGGAACTGAGAAAGAAGCTGTGGCTAGCCATTGGTTGGTACGCGGCTATGTAATATCAGGAATGTATACTATTATAGTATACATTCCTGGTAATATTATGTACAATTGTACGGTGTGCGAAGAGAAGAGACGTAGGAAGGGGAACTTGTGCTACTCTCTTTCGCAACTGTCTACGCGCGCGCCGTACTGTACTTTTCTACAGTGTAGGTCCGCTAATTCAAAAGAGGTCTACAAAATCATAGTGTAGGACCTTTTTTAAACGACTGAGGGTGCTGTATACGTGTGACTTGGGTATTGTTTCAGCTAGACACGTTGTGGAACAGGAGAAGGATATCGCCAAATGCGTGGAGCTGTTGACGGAATCGGAAGGTCTGATCAAGATTCAGGATCTGCTTCCTTTCTTTCCTGAGTTCGCAACCATTGAACACTTCAAGGTTCATTACATGTGCATTATGCAGTATGTAGCCTTTGTACATTACGTTCTAATGCGTGGTGTGGTAAGTACTAAATTTCTGATGCAAAAGCTATTTCGAGTCTATGTGCATGTGTTAGTGTCTACTCTAGGGTTCCGTTGTGCGCTTGCCTGAAGGAGCATTCGGGTAAGATTCAGGAGCTGCAGCGGGAGATGAAGGAGGCGACTGAGGCTGCGGAGGATGTGCGCAAAGATATGGCTCCAGCTGAAACAACGGTAACCCACCCCATCACATGTACAGTACGGACATAGTAGGTGTATAGTTCTTCCGCAGTGCTATATATTGTTTGTAACTCACTCCGTCATCACATACACGGTGTACATACAGTACCGTATGTACAGAAGATGCCTGCATGCACCCACGCCGTCACATGTACGTATGATAAGTGTAGTGCCTGCATACGCAGTACTATGGTAATACCTATATAGTGACGTGCCGCGTTCCGTATGGCGATAGCCGGGGCCCGAAAAGGCGGGAGAGAAATAGGACCGAACGGGAATCGAACCCGCTACCCTCGGTCACAGCTGTGGACTTTTAGGCACACGACCTTGTGCCAGCCCAGGCGACAGATGGCTAAACTCGCCTTTCATACCTAGAACTAGGTTACGCACACTACTGGCATCGGACGCTAAATATTGCCATACCTACGCAGTACGTAACAATATATGTGCAACAACTCCCTCCGTCATCCCAGGCACAGGCCGGCACTGTGTGTGTGCATACAGGTACAGCGTGGTGCGTGGGGCGGAGGAGTGCAGCGGCGGGTGCGGGGAGGCGCTGATGTCGCGGCCGTTCTACGCCTTCCCCTGCGCGCACCGCTTCCACGCGGACTGTCTGGAGGCGGAGCTGGGGCCGTTCCTGTCCACGGCGAAGCTCACGCGCATCACCAACCTGCGTCGCCAGCTGGTCAGTCTGATGACGGCGGCGGGCGGCGGCGGCCTGGCCACCGTCGGAAGGGGCGGCCTGCTCCACGCGAAAGCGGCGGAGAGCGAGGAGACGCGACAGGCGGCCAAGCAGGAGGCGCAGATCCGGGCGCAACTCGACGCGGAGCTCGCCGACCAGTGTCCCTGGTGCGGCGAAATCATGATCAAGTATGCATCATCTCCTTTCTTCCATCCCGTACTACGTATGTATGTACAGTCTGGCCAGACAGAACTCGCTATATGGAACTTTGCCCGTGCTGCATAAAATGGGAGGAACTGCGTAGCTGTCGCGAGGTGAACGAAAGCCCCAACCCCTAGGGGAAGGGAAAACTGTACCTGGGGCAACAGGCCCGAACCCGCACCTTCGGCTTTCAAGGCCAATGCACTACCGATTGAGCTATGCCGCCGGACAAGCGTTCCCCCGTTAAGTGCCTGCTTGCTATATGTACCCGCATACGCAGCGCCACTTTCCCCTCCGTCACCCGCTAGGTTCAGGCACTCTCACCATACGCAGCACGGGCTGAGTTCCATAGCTAACTCTGACAAACTTTGTACATACCTACACTGCGTACGTGGTGAACTGTAAGGTACGCTTCTGTATGTCTATGGAAGCCATCCATCTGCAAGCGCGCTTTTAGGACTATTGATCAACCATTCTTCACGCAAGCGGAATATCAACAGAAGAGGAAAACGTGGCAGATATGATGATCGTAGACAAAGAAAGTTGTGATGGCGAAATTTCTGCTCGTGTTGCCATGGATTTGGTCACTTTCCTACTCCTTTTTGGTTGTCTCTCTTTTGTGACAGATTACAGCTACTATTTATGCTTATGGCGTTGCCTTGTAGTTGTACGTACATGTACCTACTATGTACACAGAAAGTTGACCATCACAGGTTCAATCAAATGGAAGTCTTACTCAATCATTAGACGCCGCTTGTGTTGTATACTGCAGTAGTGTAAGTTTTGCTTAATTCATTGCACTCCAGTAGCAGTTTCGCACTTTGGAGAAGGTCATGAGACACTTGAACTTGTCCACGCTGGTGCGAAGAGGCGGCATTCCTCTGCTGGGATCACACAGGTGGTCGCAGGGATGTGGAACGTTCTTAGCGCGGCAGCACGCAGTCACGTCGTTTCCTTGAGATACGCAGCCCATGAAGAGCTTGAGATTTCGGTCCGTGCCATCGGGAGCGCAGACGCCGGTCACCGTCATTTTGATTAACTGCAGCAACGCAAGAAAACAGTGTGTCGCCCCTTGTTGATTTGTCGGCAACAAATTGCGAGATATAATTGGAACAAGATGAGGGTGTTTGTCTGTGAGTGGCTACTGATTATTCTGTTCATTACTTGAGCCATCGAAAGATCCAATGTGCAGTAGGGCACACATCCGGATGGAATGCTGGGAAATTTGCGGCAACAGGCATTGACTCGTTGATTGGCTGACGCCTTCGGCACACACGGAAGATAGCCTGGCGGTCTTGGACATGTGCCAGGCTGAAACAATATCTACTGTACGTAGCTGCGTACAAGTGAGAGAAAACGAAGAAGACGCGATACAAATTTATTCACTTTAAAGTCAAGGGGTCCCCTAACATCACCTTCGAATTTCAAATTCAAACCCATCCTATCAAAAACTATATTTTTATTCGAGTCTTTTGCAAGAAACCGCTTTTCAAAATTTGCATCCGTTCTCGAGTTATTCGATGATAAAGGATGCAAATTTTCAGTTACTGAAGGCGACGTAGGTACTTATACGTTACGGTAGGTCAGTTTTGAAAAGGGTTAGTTGGAAATACAGCGCCTTTGTTCCTGTTTTTGCTTTTGGGACTTCTACTCTACCTCTGGGGAGCCTGAAAAAATGTTCCCGACGGTCCGGACCACAGTCCATGCAGCCAGTGTGCTGCATTTACAATTCTACCCTTTTCACTAGCCACGGAAGCACAGACCGTAACGTATACCTACGTCGCCTTCAGTACTGAAAATTTGCATCTTTTATCATCGAATAACTCGAGAACGGATGCAAATTTTGAAAAGCGGTTTTTTGCAAAAGACTCGAATAAAAATACAGTTTTCGATAGGATGGGTTTGAATTTGAAATTCGAAGGTGATGTTAGGGGACCCCTTGACTTTAACCTGTGATCTGCCCCTTGGATCGGCCTCGGCTCCGAATAGGCCCGTTAGCGCATCCCACCAGGGAAATTTTCGAATGTTGAAGTTTCCCAGCTGAAAGCGTTGAGCCGAAACCACAGACGAGCAGTAAACGGTCAGAAGACACAGGTACAGTCGGCAGCAAACCATCCTGCCAGCAACGTGTTGTCTGTCATTCACAGGATTTCGGTGTCAATTTCGAACCACACCCTTCGTCCGCATTACGACACTTTGATTTTTGTACGCACTCTACCGTACCTGCTCGTATTGTGTATAATTCGTTCGTGGCGCAGTGTTTTTCACGAGCCGAGTGTAGCAAATGTTATGCATGATAGATACTCAATCCTATTGCACAACAAACAACACCGTCTGCATGTTCTCTTCTGAAATGTGCTGGTTCAACTTTTTGCATCAGCAACCGCCAGTCAACCACGTGAGGAGGACAAGGAAAAATCCTTGAAGTGACACTTGTTTAGAAAGATAGTTAGAACTGGCTTTACTTTGGCCTTCCGGCATTCATATTTAGGGTGTGTGTGTATATTATGTTCTGTAAACCCTCGTTTATAGCCCCTGGGGCTAATGAAGCCTTAGTCGCCGATCACAGGGGACTATTTGAGGCCATCGACAAAAGAAGTCGTTTTTGTTGCCCTCGATATAGCTCCCGGGGCTAAAGTATATTGTTGAAGGGGCTACATAGAACAAAGGATTACAGTACTGTAAAGCTTCGTGTATAACCCCCTTCGAATATAACCCCCCCCCCCCCCCCTCGTGTATAACCCCCCTATTTGGTGACCAACGATTTTTATCCCCCCCCCCCTCTAACCAAAATTTTTTAAACGCGTAAAACGCGCAAATAAAGCAAAATAAACATGTTGGTGATGATTCTGCACATTTTGCTTGGTCTCGTGTATAACCCCCCCCCCCCCCCCCCCCCTCGTGTATAACCCCCCTCGAATCGGCGACTAACGATTTTTATCCCCCCGGGAGTTATACACTAAGCATTACATTAAGCATGTACCTTTATCAATAATATAATATATTTCTAGACTCCTATGGTGAAGACGAGGGATAAGAGATATCATATATTATTAGAGATATTATTTTTTTAGAATTTAGAGTTTGTCTAAATTGTCTTCTTCGATCCAAAAATTTCCACTCGCTAAATAAACTTGGCAAATTTTTGCCAAAATGGCACATTTTCGGCTGTTACTGCTGTTGGCAAAATTTTGCACAGTGTTGGCAATTTCAACTTGCCAAGTAATGTAGGCGTTCTTTGTGCCAACTCTTTGGCAACATGGAGTGTGCAAAATATTGGCAATAATGATTGCCAAAAAGTTTGCTATATTCTGCCAATCGTTGGCATATAATTTTATTCAGGGCTATAGATAGCCTATGAAAATCTGGGGCGGAAAAATTTTGGCGAGCGTAGCGAGCCACGGGGTCTGGGGCGGAGCCCCAGCCGCCGGAGGCTACGGGGGTCTGGGGGCAGAGCCCCCAGCGGGGGTCCAGGGGGCAGCGCCCCCTGGAAAATTTTTTTCTATTATAAGAGCACAATCGCTCATTTTCCAAGCATCAGAAACTATGTTCAAAATCCAGCTTTTTTTGCACAGTGACAGGTACAGTATGCAAGAAGCCCGACAATGTAGGTACCTACAGCCATACATATGCGCGTAGATAAGTACGTCGTAATCTTCTTGACCTTGTTGTAGACCCAAAAGACGTGGGAAAGGCCGATTATGGCGGTTTCAGGGGAATTGAGCCCATCTTGCATGCGACCATGCAACCAGTTGTAAAAAGTCAGGTGAAAATTTTGCGCCCCTAGCCGCCCAAATTTGGGGCGCAAAAAAATTCTTGGGGCGCTAGAGCGCCCCTAGCGCATACCTATCTATAGCCCTGTTATTCATGTACAACAATGGTATCCAGAAATGATACAAACAGTAAAAGCAAGCTACACATGCACTACAGAACATATGGGTGATGATCTCAGTAATAGCTGTAGGTATCACCTACATTATAGCTTAGCACAAAAAAGCATTTGCATCAAAATACAACTGGAGACTACCCTGTATAATACGCGCACACACATGCCTACAGGTAAATGTACTGTAGTTGGCACCTACATACATATGCTATCCATCCCTGACTCAATATGTCTATCAGAAAGATCTTGTTTTACATGACGCGTCCGCGATATTCCATGGGTATTTCTTCTTGCATTTTGTATCCATATTTGAAGTTCCCTTCCATAACTGTCTTCATGGCTTTCATATTGGCTCTCCAGACAGAGGATATGCCGTCTACCCAAAGTTTTTCAAAGTGTCATTGAGAATGGCCGCGTTTCTGAATGAATAGATTTTCTTTTCTCAAACGACTTGCTTCTTCTGACTGTTCTTTCACCGATATTGAGTGCTTTTCCTGGACGAATTGGCTTGGAATAACCAAATGGTGGACATGTAACCTTCAAGGAGAACTGGAAAAGTGATGAGAAATGTGGTGATGAGACTTGACAGGCTTTACAAATGCATGCAGGCTTCACAAACAAATAGAAGGATACAGCACAGCTCCCGTCTTTTTTCTGAGTTGGCGGGATAAATTTCAAAAAAATTTGCCAACTGATGGCAATTTTTCTCACTTGCCAACCTAGCATGCCATAATTGTGCAAAAAATTGCCAACAAGATCGCAACCAATCTCATTGCCACACGAGTTGGCAAAGCAAATTTGCCAAGTGAATTTAGCGAGCAGTTTGTTTAGTAAATACAGTATGCTATATTGCATGATATATTCAGTTTTAGTTTTATCCTAGTCCACATTTGTTTCTTCATCAATTACATCCATTGTTGTCGCCTTCTGGTTCGTTGATGCAAGTTCCGATGCTGCGGCTGAACCTAACCTATCCTGCGAATCATTCTTCGATCCTGCTGAGGCTGGACGATTTTTCCACTCAACGGACGCGTTCACCTGGCCAATATCCTCGATCCCAAATTGTTCGTGCATGTGCTGTTGGAATTTTACGTCCTTTTCGCAGGCGCTTTGAAGTCCCGGATCAATTCGAAACCTATCCGTGGCAAAATCTGGGTATCGCTTGACCAAGCACTGATATCTCGGATGAACTATGACAGGCTGTAAGCTTAGAGACCAGGCCCATGTGGCTTGCTTGCGCTGGTAGATGCGTTCCCAATGCAGCACCGCTGTACTCAACAGGACTGTTCCGTTGCGCCAGGGCACAGCGCCAACGGGAGGCGGATAGACCAAACTGCATTGGCGACAGTGCAGCGACAGCAGCGGAAACGCGGCGCGCAGATCCGCCGTCGACACCAGATAAAAGGGGTGTTCGTTCTGGAAGGGCTCATTATCGACGGATGCTCGGTCAAGGCTGGACGAAGAAATCAGGGCAATTTCATCATCAGATGGAAACTTGAGTCCGCCTTTCTTTGACACCGAATTTTGCCGGGTCGATGGAGGACGGGGTGGAGGAGCGGCCGGTTTCTGGTCGGGCTCGGGTACTTCCGGCTCCTCTGCTGGAGGTGTCGGTCTGGTAATCTGAAAGAGGCAAGGAAAAGGGACATGCGCTCAGCTCAACATTCAGCAGCTAGCAAAACGACGCAGCAAAAACGGCCATTTCATACCGGTATGCCGGCAGCCAGTTGATCCACCATTTGGTCCAAATTCACTGATTTGATCTTTTCTTCCGGCACATCCCACGTCTTGCCAAGCGCCCCCACCAATTCCGAACATTTCATTTGGCGCCCTCCCAGCCAAATACGGGCGAACTTTACATGGGAGACGACCGTTCCCACGTTGTGAATGCGTTTGAACAGGTCTCCAGTCACTTCGATCGTTGACATTGTGAGGCCAAGGCCCACGAAAACGTAGATAAGCGATGGTGTCAGTAGGGCGTAGTTGGCAGGTACAATGTCACCAAAACCGATCGTCGTAAGCGTGACAAAACTACATAACAAACAGCTAACGGTAAGCTGTTGTAGGTACATACGTACATACTGCGATACGCACACGGGTATCTACAGCTAGGTTCTCAAAGTCATTGTCCAAGCTTCAAATTGGATCAAATTTGATCAAAGTGCTCAAAGTTCCAAGTGACGCTCCAATTGGATCAAAGTTAGTCCAAGTCCTTCAAAGTTGACCTTTCGCCTCTGTTTTCTTTCTCGCTAACCCACGCCAGCCTGATTAGAAGCCAGCATGGCAATGCACTGCGCATATGTGAGGTACCTATCAGATTTCTCGATAGGAGGGAAGTAATGCTTTACTCTATAGTCACTACAGTATGTACGTAGGTAGGTACATAATGGGAAAGAAAAACCTGGAGATGGGAGGGCCAGGTGAAACAGAAGACAGCTGCCAAAAGAAAGTTTTCTCACACAGGGAAAGGGCCACAGGCTAAATATGAGCCGTCTTATATTACGCGAAAGAAGGGATGCGAGCGCGAGGCGAAGCCCCCTTCTAATTACATAAGTCCAGATTAGAGGAGTGGAAAAGGGACGCCAGAAGGCGAGAAAGAGTAAACAAAAGGTCCAAGTTCTTCCAAGCATTTCAAAGTTGCTCCAAGTTGACCATTCCAAGCATCTCCAAGTGACGCTTTTACTTGGAAATTCTCTTTCAAAGCACTGCCCAAGTGCTCCAAGTTCCTGTGCTAAAGAATAGCCAGGCTTTGACTTACTTGGATCAAATTTGAAGCTTGGACAATGACATTGAGAGCTGGACTGTATGTACAGTAATACACGTACTGTATGTACATACAACTGTACATGTGAACATTCCGCAGGCTTGCGCAGTACAGTAATGTATATGTACAACATACATACGACAACGACAACTTGCAACACGGACACCTGAACCTGAAACCATGTCATCACCTGAAGTAGAAGCCATCAAAAGGCGACCAGGCTGCTTCCCATGCTGGAATTAGGATTGCGCCGATGGCCATGTAGACGATAAAGATGCCGAGTAGGGTGAAACCTTTCTCTGGTACTGACAGTTCCACTGGTTCTTCCTCCTCCTCCTCCTCTTTCTCCTGTTCCGTCCTGTCTTCTTCTTCGTGTTCGTTCGCAGCTGTTGGGCCATTAGCTGCTTCCTTCTTCAACTGGATATCTTCCTGATTTTCTGTTTCCTCAGCGACTGTTGTACGCCGATCTGCTGATGGAGAAATTAACGCTTCCTCCGCAGTCGTAGCTCCCAGTTCGATATTACCTGTACAGCCGTTCTTGTGTGTCTTTGCGCTAGCCAGATGTAATGCTTTGCGATCAGCAAGCACCTTCTTGATTTTTATCATGGTCGCACCGGAAGCGTCCACGAAGAATTTGCCGACATTCGCGATCACGATCATGCACAGTGGAATTCCAATTAGCGAGTAAAAGATGCAGAATAGACGGCCCTCATTAGTTTGTAGATAGACATGCCCGTATCCTGAAAAGGACATACATAGCAGTGTGTGTTGTTCTGTTGTATACATACGGGTTGCCAAGCCATAAACATATATCGTACGCATGCACGTACATACTGTACCTACATATGTACGTACGTACATTACTTTCGTATGTAATGTACGTAATAGTTTTTCGTTAGGAAAAACAAAACCTATGTGTACCGTACCTATCGTAGTGTACATTCATGCTTCTCGCTCTTTGTGCGTACCTATCGTAGTGACGGCAGTAAAGGCGAAGAGGAAGGAGGAACTGAATATCCAGTCGGTCAGTTCTACCTCTGCTGACAGTTTCGCGTATTTGTCAGTGCTGATCTCATCAAATGTCAGTCCAGCCATTGTCGTTGCATATGTCACCTGTCTCATGTACTCGTACTGAACTGATCTAAAGCGCTTGTAGCTGACACGGTAGTAGGAGTATTCCAGCTGCTTGAGCAGACCTCTCAGCTGATGCACCGTGGCATTTTTCTGGAGCAGAGCCGCGGTTTTGGCTTTCTTTTCGTGCGAGCCTTCGATGGCGTGAAATGCCACGGCCCCCAGAAACATGTACACCAGCACAAGGAATACCAACACAGCATGAAAACAGACCTTCTTAATCGGCTTCACGTGAGACTGCCAGATCCAGTCAACGGCAGATAACCTTAGTAGCAACATACTGATGTAAGTTTCTTAGGCGACGGCAATGATGCAATTGGTACTCCTGTGTGCCGTAGTCTCTTTTTACTTTTTCAAAAATTCAAGGTAAGAGTACGTTTATGGCCAAAAAAGCGTTGCCACGCGGACTGCTCGACGTTGATAATTTTCTTCTTGCTGGCCATAGCTGCACATACTGTAGGGTACTATGGGGTAAACCCGGCCCCCCAAGCAGTTCTCAGGAACCAATGCCTGAACCAAAACAAAATCACTTGGCATAATACACGTGGTTAGGCCTTAGTTAAACGTGCCAAGTTTGACTCCACTGCTGAACGTCTTAATAGAGTTATGGTCAATTTTGTCTGTTGCTAAAACACGAGCCGTGGGGGGTAAACCCGGCCCCCTAAGATTTAGGCCGTTTTTAGGCTGGCCAAGCAAAATTTTTATGGCCGTTTTTTTCAAGATGGAAGCCAAGCTTATTCCCAACGCCAGTAGTTACAAAAATATCAAATTAAAAAATTTCTTTCCGATGCATGAAGGGCATGAATGAGACTTACTCTATTGACAGCTCATGTATGTGTACTGGGGGTAAACCCGGCCACCCATGATTTTGTCTAAATTTGAGACTGCCCAGGCTATTCTTTATCAGTGTGGCATGTTGGACAAGAAGCATAAACAATTACCATGGACAGCAGCTACCAATTAGCCAGCTAGACAGTTTAGGTAGGTAATAAATGGTATGAATGGGACTACTTTGCTGTCAACTAATTTTTCAGTACTGGGGGGTAAACCCGGCCACCCAGAGAATTTTTATAAATTTGCAGGAACGTCTCTTCCCTTGAGAAATCACAAGAAAATATTGTTAGATTAGCTAAACGCACTTTTCTAATTGATTGTGCGCTGATATGGCAGCCGTTTAGGATGGCAGTAGTTTGCGCTGATGAGGTGGCCGGGTTTACCCTATACTTTAGTACAGGAGTTAGGTGGCCGGGTTTACCCCACTAAGTACTGAAATTGTTTTTTGCTGTAACTCCAGTACCAGTGGGGCGAATTGGTTGAAACTTCGCCTGAGGGTAGGGTACCATGTCCCCTTACCCCCCACATACCGGGTGTTCATTTATAACATACAGGGTGTTTTTGCGCAACATCTAAAGTTTGGTCGTTTTCGACCTCCTCTTGAAAAACGTGAACCCGTGAGCTTGATGTTTCAACAAATGACATGTCAAATAGCTCATTTGAAAGAGGAGAGTTCAAGGAATCGATTGGTATCCTACTTGTCTCAATCGGTCCATTGGTTCCTGAGATATGCAGCCCTGAAGCTTAGGCGGCCGGATTTTCCCATGGCCGGGTTTACCCCATAGTACCCTACAATTTACATACATACTTGTACCAAATCTGCGGGGTATGGATGGACGGACACTGTTGCTACAATGTACTGACGCTGTTTTAAAGTTTATGTCCCCACGGTCTTTTTTTTAGGTAGGAATGGATATGCCAGCCAAGTGCAGTGGCGCCATCAATAATGTCGCGAAAGTGTCCGTGCGAGAACTGGTCTGGTCTGAGTTTGTGCTATGATCGTCTCGTAAAAGAAAAAAGATCGGTAAAAGAAAGATCGTTGAAATGAAACAGGTTTGTTTTAATTTGACAGTCGTTTCGCGCTTGGTTTTGGTTTTGAACCGTTTTCGGTATCCTGAAATTGCGGCTTATAATGGCTTCACTTTTATTCGCTTCTAATATTTGTGTTACTTACTACTGCGTACGTATGGCAATAATATAACGTCCGAGGCCAGTAGTGTACGTACTGTACGTAAGTATTACGTAAACTCGTTCTAGGTAAGGCAAGGCGAGTTTGCCATCTGTCCTTGGACCGGCACGTGGTCGTGTGCCTAAAGTTCAGTTGTGTGACAGGGCAGCGAGCGGGTTCGATCGAATTGAATCCCCTCTGCCTCGATTGGACCGGTATATAGGTACCTGGTGAAGCGCCTAAAGTCCACACTCCACAGCTGTGACCGAGGGTAGCGGGTTCCATTCCCGTTCGGTCCTATTTCTCTCCCCCCTTTTCGGGGCCAGGCTATCACCATACGGAACGCGGCACATCACAGTTGCCACCAATACAGACAAAAATCGAAAAATAACACGGTCTTGGGCAAGCGTCACTTTCTGTCTACGGTACTTGACGTCGTTGTGTTGTGTGTGACGATCTGTTCAGTTTTCTCACGTTTATTGTGATGTGCAGTACTGATGATCGTGAAACAAAACAACCGAAGCCAATTTGCCAAAATCTGCAATGAAAGGACATGACGAAGAGAAGTTTGGGTGATCATACAGTAGTGTCAATGTGAAGTTTTATACCGTCAGTGTTCGTCCGTTGCCTGTCTCTATCTTCTTCCGGGAGCAAAATTCACCAATTTCTGTGGCACTAGGGCAACACTCAACCATGTTGAACCAACACCATTTTGTGTTCTGAACGACAATAGGTCCAGGCGGTGTACTTGGTGGGTACTAGGAATGCACAATTATTTACTATTGACCGAAAATGACGTGCGATCTTTCTAATACGTGCTCGTTTCGAACTGTAATAATACATAATACGTAAACGTGTCTCTGCTCACTCAAGTACAAAGAAACTGCTCTGCTCATCTCTTGCTTTTTCAAGTGAAGAAAATTTTTGATGTGAATTGACTGCACCGTTTATTCGTGGCAAGGCTCAAGAAATATTTTCACCGTTTACGTCATGAAATTTTCGTTGACAGCCTTAGGTAAATACCATTACTGGTGTTTTGTCTGTGGTTATCGATGTGGTCGTTTTATTTTATGTATGAATGATTGTACAATAATAATATTGTACTTATGTAGGTACTATGTACACAGTAGGCCTACAATACTTCTACTACTTACATTCTAATTCTGACCATTTTGTACTGTACACCAATAATAATTAGACCTGCCACATACGTACGTAAGTGTAAGGTGCACTCAATGCTGTGTCGTATGGCGTTTGGCCAAGCGGAACATAACATTCTTTCTGTGTTCTGTTCTCATCTTTAGCTCCAGATGTGCATCCTCGAAATGTTGTACCATTTCCATTGCTTCTGTTATAGTCTTCATTAACCTGGCACTATCCTGCTGCTGTTTTCCCTACAGCTATCAAAACTTGAAGCATCTGCTGAAAGTACCGCTAGATTTTCATGTGGGCAGAAACTTGAAGAATATCGGCTTGCAGCCCACAGTTCATATTCCATCTCCCTTCTCCAGAGCATTTGTGCCATCGCGAAAGTTTCTCCAGTTTGTCTACAAAATGAAGGAGGCGGCGGCTACGAATTCAGACAAATATTACCAAAACACGGTGGATTTGCCCCTCATGTATCTGTGGAGACAACCCTACTTTCAACTACCGTTTCAAAACTTCTGAATAGTGAATAGTAGTAAAGCAGGCATGCCTATGTATTCCCGATTCAATTTTATTTTGTTCTGAGGCATATTGGGCGAACTTCGCTGAAGTGTATGTACAAATAAATAAATAATTATTCTTTGTTGTAGGACAAGTGTTGTATGGTGATTATTAAAAATTAATTATTAGTACGAAAATATAAAATTGGCTCCTATGGTGCGCAGCGGAAGCATGAGATATTTTTCATCAGAGTTCTAAGAAACAGTTAGCTTTGCACATTTACGCAGATGTTTAGTGCATCGTCTCCAACAAATAAAACAACGACTATGCGCGTAAAGGAACGGGAGAGATGGACCGGGACTCTTGGTCTCAGAAATCTCGGGTCATTTTTGATTTCGCTCTCGGCATTTATAGTAAGAACACTATGTTCGTACCTAGAAACTCCATAAGGGTCTCGTCTATCAGCAATAATATAGTGTTCTCGGCCCATCTCAAGGGTACGGTACACAAAAGCGAAGAAAAAAATATGCGAATTCATGTAATATTTGTATATTAACACCCACATCAACAAACAGCAGCCAGACTTCCTCCTTCACAAATGTAACTTTACGCGCGTGGGTTCGAGTAGTATCACAATCACTTTTAACAGTGGCGGACAAAATCCAACCGCAACAACGTGTCACCTACGAAACTCACACCCTAAAATATAAATATGGACATTCATAACAAACCCGACCCTCAAAAAGAAAAGAACAATTATTCTCATATGAAGTCTGTCAATGAGAGTTGTCTTCGGGTCTTTCCTTTATGCAACGCAACTTACTACCTGCACAATTTCTAACCTACACGTACATAAACGCAGAGAAGAATCCGCATATGTACAGAGTGTCTCATAATAGACCGTCC